>JAWQFJ010012987.1:25000-27500 GCA_034096865.1 Theodoxus fluviatilis | reverse complement strand
TCCATCCGTCGATCCATCCATTCATCCATCCACCCACACACCCACCCACACACCCACCCACTGACACACCCAACCATCCATCCGTCCGTCCATCTATCCATCCATCCATCCATGCATCCACCCTTCCATTAATCCGTGCATCCATCCACCCATTCATCCATCCACCTACACATCCATCCACCTACACACACACACCCACACACCCAACCATCCATCCGTCCGTCCTTCTATCCATTCATCCATCCATTCATCCAGCCTTCCATTAATCTATTCATCCATCCTTCCATCCATCCATCAATGCATTCATCCATCCATCCATCCATCCATCCATCAATGCATTCATCCATCCATTCATCCACCTACCCACCCACCCACCATCCATCCATCCATCCAGCCTTCCATTAATCCATCCATCCATCCATCCATCAATGCATTCATCCATCCATCCATCCATCCATCAATCCATCCATCAATGCATTCATCCATCCATCCATCCATCCATCCATCTATCCATCCACCCGTCCACCCATCCATCCATCCATCTATCCATCCATCATCTCACATGACTCAGTTTCAGTGCCAAATTATTTTGTTTATTCACAAATGATCCACCCTTGCATGTCACAGACAGAAAGGTCACATGTGACATGTTTGCAGAAGATGCATCATTATCTTTCTGGGGCAACTCGACCAAAGATGTGGCAGAAAAACTCATAAGGAATCTGTACGCCATTTTTTGTTGTTGTTGAATCAAACCATAGGGTCTTAAACATGTCCAAAACCAAGTGACTGGTGCCAATCGAAAGACAACAACATCAGCCACGATCTCTATCACTCCCCCATTCTTAAGTTATTACTGATAGAAAGGGTCAATGAACACAGTGTGACAAGGTGCACTTTTGTGCCACCAAGACCCATCACTAGTTTTGTTCTCTTAGTGTTAGTTTTTGACCTCGGATGTCGAGCTACGGCTCTCCGATTTCCCGCCCACGTGCTGGCTTCGAAGTTTTCGCCCCACCCCTTTCCCGTTGCAATGTTCTCACCCTCCGCTTGTGAACATTGATCACAGGGCTTATTCAAGGTATGGTTGCGTGTAGACTTTCTCTGCACTGGTGAAGAAGCCTGCTTTGCTCCGAGGGCTATTTTTGGACGAGGATCTCTTTTCTCCTCTTTGTGTTCTTTACGATCAATGCATTTTTTCCTTCTGACGTCATTCATGACATCATTAAACTGACCATGGGGATGGGGTAAGTTGAAAAATCAATTGGTTTGTAATTTTCTAGTAGTTATTGTAATTAATGATGAGGCTGACCGGGAGATTTTAACCAATCTGAGTCAGAGGAAGAGAGAGAAGTTTCCTTTCCCAACTGTCGTGAAATATTATTGTTTTCTAGTTGCTTTCATAGTTGGCAGTTAAGAATCCAGTTCCGTTAGAACCGGCTTTCATTGTCCTCGGTGTTGTCGTGAGACTATCTTACTCTTTTCCATGCGGGTTGAGTGAAATACTTCTCGCATTCCTCCATCCCTTTGGTTGGTTTCTTGGAATAAACTTAGTCTTGGTGTGACTGTGTGCTGTCAAGATTTTACTCTGTACTTCAGCTGTAATGAAACATGTCGTTGTGTGTGACGAACGTTTGGGCGCTGAAGTATTCCTGAACAAGAGGTCAATTGAGGATCGGATGACCTAGCCTAGCATGAGGTGTGTGCATTATCTCATGTTATTACTGATGTTCTTGTTTCTACTTACTATGATTTTATCCC
This sequence comes from Theodoxus fluviatilis, assembly GCA_034096865.1. Lineage (NCBI taxonomy): Eukaryota > Metazoa > Mollusca > Gastropoda > Cycloneritida > Neritidae > Theodoxus > Theodoxus fluviatilis. Next base: position 25,739 of record JAWQFJ010012987.1, on the reverse strand, counting down.
TCCAGGTTTTCTGGAGGTCCTACAGACTTTATCTGTTTGTCTGTGTGTCTGTCAGTCCCGACTTAACGGCTGATTTCTCAAAAAACTACTGGACGGACTTACTTGACATTTTGCACACTTAATGGAAGTTAGGTCCGATTGAATGTATCAAATTTACAGAATCGAGGTTTAGGTCGTAAACTCGAAAACACTCCCTCTCCAATGTCAGTTGACGGAATGGCGAAATGCGTGGCCATTTAATGGCAGTGAATCAATATTAAACTTGGCAGAAATAGACCTTGAGTATCCTAAAATGTACAAGACCACTCAAATTTCATGAACTATCATCCATTTTTCTACAATTTACAGTGCAAAATACGAGCCAAGGCGGTTTACGGAAAAGAATGTTATAAATGCTGTAAAAACACTCCGTCATACCAGTTCTCCAATGGCACATTTGGTAGAGCGTTGGACTCTTGGTCATGTGTGACCAGGTTCGATTCTGTGCTGACACTTTTTTCTCTCTCTTATATCGAGAGGTTGCTGGTTCGAACCCGACCTGGTTTTTTGTGTTTTTGTCTGTGTGTGTTTTTCCCCCCTCTTTTCTCGAGAGGTTGCGGATTCGAACCCGATCTTCTTTTTTTTATATGCCAAAACCTGGAGGTTCAGCGCCAGCGGTTTTTATGTGTAATGTTGTCAAAGCTGTGTATTCATGTACCACTCCCCTTGTGACTGTGATTAATGGAAACTTACATTTGAC
>JAWQFJ010012987.1:12500-20000 GCA_034096865.1 Theodoxus fluviatilis | reverse complement strand
ACAACCACATATCATAATGGCTGAAACAATTCCCTGCCCTGTCCCTGACTGTGACACCACCTTTGAAGCCAACATCCCTGCTGAAGTCCTACTTGCCCTGATCACACTTCACAAGGATAGGGTCCACCCTACTCCCACTCCAGGCCCAGCAGCCAAGCCTGATAAAGTGCGTCGACCCACGATCTCAGCAGCTGGCACGAGTGAAGAGCGGACCTACTTCAACCAACGATGGTCGGACTACAAGGCTGCCACCCACCTCCCTATTTCTGAGGTCCCATTTCAACTCCTGGAATGCTGCGACGAACCCCTCAGAAACGATCTCACAAGAACATTTGGCTCACTAAGCGCCAAGGATGAGAACACCATTCTCGCAAGCATCAAAACACTTGCAGTCCGCCAGGAGAACATCATGGTAGCTCGAGTACACCTACAACAGATGAGACAAGACCGTGACGAACCTGTTCGAGCTTTTGCTGCACGTCTCAGAGGACAAGCCAGCGTCTGTAACTACAAAGCCAAGTGTACCTGTGAACTTGAAGTTGATTACAGTGACATTATGGTCAGAGATGCACTAATCCTCGGTCTTTCTGACGACGAAATCCGCCTTGACATCATGGGAAAAGCCGGCCCTGACCCGCCCCTTGAAGAGTCCCTTAGTTTCATCGAAGCTAAGGAAAGCGGAAAACGGAAAACGCTCTGCTACCAACCTCCTTGATGGCAACTCCACCTCAAGTACTGCAGCGACTAGCTCCTACAGACGATCTGAGAAATTCCGACTCGAGCAACAGCGTACTCCAGCCACCGATCAAGTGCAAGCGCCACGCCCATGTGGCCACTGCGGCAAAACCGGACACGGCCGAAATGTACGAGAACGAGAGAAGAAGTGCCCTGCCTACAACCACAGGTGTTCCAAATGCAACATCCCCCACCACTATGAAACCGTTTGCCGTCGCGCTGCCAAAGCAAGACAACCGAAGTCGGGGACTACACCTGACGGTACCACTGCTGTGCATGATGACTTTCTCTGCTCTGTTGACACACAATGCCCCATCAATGACGGCAAGGTTTTCCTGGAACACCACGTCTACGATGAGTTTTGTGACGCATGGAAACGCCGGACTTCTGACCTTCACCCTTTTCTCAACGTCTCCATACAGGCCACACCATCCGACATCCAGTCGCTCGGCCTTGAGGCTCCCTTCAAGCGGCCCACGCCCACCATCCCTTACTCTGCTATGGCTGACACAGGATGCCAATCTTGCGTAGCAGGCTCAACGCTACTCCCTAAACTTGGCCTCCAGAAACGGCATCTTCTCCCCGTCACCATGAGAATGAAGGCTGCCGACAACCGCGGCATCGAAATCTTGGGCGCTCTCATTCTGAGGATAACTGGAAAATCCCCCTCCAAAACGTCGTATGACACGCGTCAAATCGTCTACGTTTCTGACAGCATAAACACACTGTTTCTGTCAAAACAAGCCTTGTCGCACTGGGCGTCATCCCTGACACCTTCCCCACAGTCGGCGATGTCAACCGGCCTCACCCCGTAACAGTGAGCTCATCCTCAGCCCAACTTGCAGCACCTGACACGCGACATCGTCCCACTTGCGACTGTCCACGACGCCAGGCGCCACCGCCGCCCCCTACTAAACTCCCCTTCCCGGCAACAGAAGCAAACAGGGAAAAGCTAGAGAAATGGCTGCTGGACTACTACAAATCCAGCTCATTCAATATGTGCGACCACCAACCACTCCCCATGATGTCAGGCCCGCCCCTGCGTCTCATGGTTGACCCTGATGCTCACCCTGTGGCCCACCACACCCCAATCCCAGTCCCTATCCACTGGCAAGAAGACGTCAAAGCTGGCTTGGACCAAGATGTTCGGCTTGGCGTCCTAGAGCCCGTACCAGTCGGTACACCAGTGACATGGTGCCACAAAATGGTGATCTGTCCCAAGAAATCTGGAAAACCCCGTCGCACAGTTGACTTACAGCCATTGAACCAACACGCTGTTCGAGAGACGCACCACACGCAGTCGCCTTTCCACCAAGCACGGGCGGTCCCCCATCACACACGCAAGACCGTCTTCGACGCTTGGAACGGGTACCACAGCATCGCACTTGATGAACGTGACCGCCACCTCACCACGTTCATCACCCCCTGGGGACGCTACCGCTACCGTGTAGCCCCACAAGGATACATTTCATCAGGCGATGGTTACAGCCGGCGCTTCGACGAGATCGTCGCTGACATCCCAAACAAGACCAAATGCACAGATGACACGCTGATGTGGTCTGACACCATCGAAGACGCCTTCTTCCAGGCAGTCCACTGGCTTGATGTCTGTGGAAACAACGGCATCACCCTGAACCCCTCCAAATTCACATTCGCCAAAGACACTGTTGAGTTTGCAGGCTTCGAGATCACACCAACATCAGTCAGACCTTGCCCCCGCTTCCTGGAAGCGATCCGGAACTTCCCTACACCCAAGAACATAACTGATGTTCGCAGCTGGTTTGGCCTGATCAACCAGGTCTCCTACACCTTTGCGTCAGCTGACAAGCTCCTCCCGTTCCGTCAACTCCTCAAACCAGGCGCCCCATTCTCCTGGACAGACGAACTCAACTGTTTGTTTGAGGAATCCAAAACCCTCATCATCAACGAGATACACCAAGGGGTGGAGATCTTCGACAAGTCCAGACCTACCTGCCTCGCGACGGACTGGAGCAAAGACGGGATTGGCTTCTGGCTCTTCCAGAAACACTGCAGCTGCTCCCCCGTGAAACCCTTTTGCTGCAAAACAGGATGGAAGATCACCTAAGTTGGCAGCCGATTCACCTCTGGGGCCGAATCCAGGTACGCACCCGTCGAAGGTGAAGCCCTGGCTGTCGTCGACGCCCTTGATAAAGCCCGCCACTTCATCCTCGGCTGCTCTGACCTCATCCTTGCTGTTGATCACAAACCACTGCTCAAAGTGTTCGGAGACCGATGCCTAGACGACATCCCCAATCCACGCCTCCGCAACCTCATAGAAACATCCCTCAGGTACAGATACCGCATAGTCCACATCCCAGGAATACGCCACGCTGCTGCGGACGCACTCTCCCGACACCCTGTCAGCACGGCCACCCCTGTAAGCCTGCCGGATGACGTTGTGTCTGAACTCAGGACGGTGTCACCACTGGTGTCTGGGCACTTTCTCTCCACCCTTCAGCCTGACACTGAGAACACTGCCCACGCCTGCCACCAAGCGACTGTTGCCTCAGCCGAAGTCATCAAATCAGTCACTTGGGACGACATCAGACTGGCAACCACCAGTGACCAGTCCATGCATCAACTGATCGAGGTAATTGAAAACGGCTTTCCTGATAACCGTAACGCACTCCCAGATGATCTGCGACCGTACTTTCAGTTTCGCGAACACCTCACCAGCTTCGACGGGGTGGTACTCTACCATGACCACATCATCATACCCCCCGCACTGCGAGCAGCTGTCCTGCAAGCCCTACACTCAGCACACCAGGGCGTCTCTCAGATGTGTTCTCGAGCGGAGTCTTCTTTCTTCTGGCCAGGCATGACACCTGCCATCACTGAGCTGCGCGTTCGCTGTACAGAGTGCAATCGCATGGCCCCTTCTCAACCAAATGCACCCCCTACTCCACCAGCAACCCCAGCTTACCCCTTCCAATGCATCGTTGCCGACTATTTTCATTACCGAGGTCACAACTACCTGGTCATAGTCGACCGATACAGCAACTGGCCAATTGTAGAAAGGGCCTCCAATGGCGCAGCAGGACTCGTCTCCGTTCTGCGACGCACATTCGTCACCTACGGCATCAGCGATGAACTAACCTTTGACGGTGGACCAGAGTTCACTTCAGCAACAACGTCAGCTTTCCTGAAGAACTGGGGCGTTAGCCATCGCCTCTCTTCTGTTGCTTTCCCTCACAGCAACTGCCGAGCAGAGGTCGGCGTTAAAACAGTAAAACGTCTCATCACCAATAACACTGACAGATTTGGCTCCCTTGACACTAACAAATTCCAGCGCGCCATACTTCAGTATCGAAACACCCCTGATCGCGACACACTGCTCTCCCCTGCCATGTGCATCTTCGGACGAGCCATCAGAGACTTCATCCCCATTCACCCTGGCAAATACCAGCCCCACTTGACCTGGCGAGAGACCCTCGCCAACAGGGAAGACGCACTACGCAACCGGCATATGCGGGCAGCTGAACGCCTATCAGCCCACACACGTTCACTCCCTCCCCTCGTCATCGGTGACCACGTGCGTATCCAGAATCAAACCGGACCCCACCCAACAAAATGGGACAAAACTGGCATCGTCGTTGAGGTCCGCCAGTTTCACCAATATGTGGTTCGAGTTGACGGCTCTGGGCGAGTGACCGTGCGGAAAAGGAAATTCCTCCGAAAGTACGTCCCTGTCATCACTCGTGCATCCTTGCTGACAGTCCCCGGACCCATCACTCCTGCCCCTCAGGCTTCCCCTGACCTACCTAGAGCCCCGACGATGACCACGCGCCAAGACGCCCAGCCAGTTCCTGATCCACCCGCACCTACCCACGTAGACGTCCAGCCTGTGCCTGAGCCACCCGCACCAGCCCACGTAGACGTCCCACAAAGGCGGACACCAAGAGCGCTGCGGGCTCTCCGGCCGTTCAACAAGCCTGGTTTGAAAGAGACTCTCGCACCACCGACATCTGACCAGACCACCCGCTCCTTCCGACTGAGGCCATGAACTTTTATGACATTTCAGTCTTATCGTTCTTTCGTTTTCGATAATTCGACTTTATTTCTTCATTTATATGTACATTCACGCCGCCACTCGTTATCACAAATCAGTCTTTTTCAGGACCCTCAAAAGACTTGGGGGGACGTAGAGTATTGTGGTGTTTTCTTGTATTGACAGACAAGTAGTTTGTCCTAATTTATTTGTACAGTCAAAGCACTCTTCCCTTCTGACGTCATCCATGACGTCATTATTCTCCGAGCATTCAACTGTCCTCTTTTGCTTTTCGTAAGTAAACATTCAACCTTCTTGTTTCCTTACTTGTTTCAAACATTGACAGGTTGTCTACATTGACCTTGCTGCTCTTTATTTACCTTGTTATGACATCGTTGTTCTTTATTATTCTAGACGTGTGAACATTGTTTACAAGGCAGAATAAATCGCCCAGAAGCCTTCACATGGTCTCAGACTTATTTATGAAGTAATTGAAACCCAAATGTTGGTGATGTATCGCTGGATAACTCAGAATTTTCCCTTGTCCATCTGTTCCCAGTCTCAGTCTGAGTGAACAACTTGTACCACACTGCTGAGTTGACCGCAACCATGTCACGAAGGTAGGTTTCTCCATGCAGACAAATGACTCGTAGATGTATCAGGATTTGTCTTTTTTTTTTCCCCATTCAGGCAAAATTGACGAATTGTTCATGTCATCATACAAACCGACAGCAACTTGAGCATTCTATCATGTTTAAATAATTATATGCCAAGAAGAGCTTCAGGAAGGAAAAGCAAAATATGGAGAAATCAAAATCATTCTTATCACAAGGTAGCGTGGACTAAACGCAAAAACATCAATAAAAGTGGGATCAGTTACAACTGCACTTCAGCATTTGAAAATATGATCTGCGTCTCACATAAGCTAATGGATGTCGAATTCTTATCAACCACTCCATACAACTGGCTAAACCATTGTGATGTGCTCTGTGATGTTTCACGACAGTTTTTAATCTTTGCAGAAGCATTAAAAGAGTTTTCATCGGAACAATCGTCTGCTTGCTCATCCTGACACTTGTCATCGCCTGGAACATGCTGTATTCAGCACAGCAGCCAAGAAGCCTCGTTCCTCCTCCTCCACCTCCTCCTCCTCCTCCTCCTCCTCCTGTGCCGATGAGTTATTCAGGTGGTGTGACCCTCTCTCCTCCTGCTCCTGCTCCTGCTCCTCCTCCTCCTCCTGCTCCTGCTCCTGCTCCTGCTCCTGCTCCTCCTCCTCCTCCTCCTCCTCCTCCTCCTCCTCCTCCTCCTGTGCCGATGAGTTATTCAGGTGGTGTGTTCCTCTTCCCTGCACGTCATGCTGAACTAAAATGTCCACCATCGACATCCTCGGTTCTTTTTAATGTGATTGTTTTTGTATTGGTGGGACAGGGTTTGTTGTTGTTTTTGTTGTTGAATTTGTTGTTGTGATTGTTTCAGACGAAATTTTATGGGATAACATTTTAATTCCTAAAGAATCTCGAGGACGAGGACAGTTGGACGAGGTGTGAGCGTAAAGGACATTGGTCGCTACGATAGGGCCGATTACAGCGTAGTTTTATTGCTGGACCTCGGTGGGTCTACATTATTACCAAAACAACACAAATGCGCAAAAAACTGTATTTAATATTATACATGATGATATGATGTGCATTATTGGCTGTAACCCACGTGAGTGCATAGCGTTTTTCGTATCCGTAATTTGGGAAATGTTATCTTTGAGACACTCTCATCAATGCTCTGTATCATCTTATGGCGGGAACATTTCAAGCACATAGTGAGACCGGACTTTGAGACACTCTCATCAATGCTCTATATCATCTTATGGCGGGAACATTTCAAGCACATAATGAGACCGGACTTTGAGACACTCTCATCAATGCTCTATATCATCTTATGGCGGGAACATTTCAAGCACATAGTGAGACCGGACTTTGAGACACTCTCACCAATGCTCTGTATCATCTTATGGCGGGAACATTATCTTTGAGACACTCTCATCAATGCTCTGTATCATCTTATGGCGGGAACATTTCAAGCACATAGTGAGACCGGACTTTGAGACACTCTCATCAATGCTCTGTATCATCTTATGGCGGGAACATTTCAAGCACATAATGAGACCGGACTTCCCAAACTGAGTCGTTTGGATATTTTATTTCAATCATGATACGGGCGAAAATTCATCCAGAGAGGTAATTACCCAGTCTTTTAATATTCCAATCGATTCCGACTGTTGAACTATTCCTATGTATAGTCTAAGAGGCTCAGATTCCTAATCTACAAGTACATGACTATTTTTAACTGAATATCTTAATTAGCAAAAGGCCAAATTTCATTGATGAAACTTGATTACAAGCAGAGGTCTGGTATACAAAATATAACTCAGACTTGAATAGCTGTTTTATTGACAAGTTATTTTCCTTACACAAGCATTCAAATTGTCCTTTCTCATTAATCACTGCACGTATCATGACAATGTTGATAACATTTTGAAGTGCATCTAGAGTACCTAACGGTGACACCAACAATTGACTCTCTCTCTCTCTCACTCTCTCTCTCTCTCTCTCTCTCTCTCTCTCTCTCTCTCTCACCTTTCTTCTTCTTCTTCTTCTTCTTCTTCTTCTTCTTCTTCTTCTTCTTCTTCTTCTTCTTCTTCTTCTTCTTCTTCTAGTTCTTCTTCTTCTTCTTCTTCTTCTTCTTCTTCTTCTTCTTCTTCT
>JAWQFJ010012987.1:0-7500 GCA_034096865.1 Theodoxus fluviatilis | reverse complement strand
ACGCTGCTACGGCTTCAGCCAATCACGCGCGCTCTGGCGCTGGACAGCTATACACAACAGGATGAGTGAAAGAAAACGACAGGGCATGCTCTTACCCTTTGCAGTCCAGATCCGGTTCCTGGAATGCTCTTAATTGTAACACACACAACACCACCTCACTTTAAACCCTCCTAGAGAGAGAGATCGGGAAGGCAGACGCCTCGACCCAGTCGATGCTGTGACCCAAAGGGCACAGGCACCCCCGCACATGCTCTAGAATACACCTAGGGTTATTACGAGTAGGAGTCCGTTCCTCACTCGATAGAGGCTTACTGACTAAGCTCGAAGCTTACACGGTCAGTCATTGGAAAGCTAATTTCAATACACATGGGGCTATTCACTATGGGTGGGAGTCCGTCCCTCACCTGATAGGAGTACACTGACAAGCTCACAGCTTAACACAGTCAGTCGTTGAAAAGCTAATTCCAATACACGTAGGGTTATTCACGATCAGATCAAATCAGTCTCAGTGAGGTCTACTCCATTCAAGTCAATTGAATCAGTCGGTCTACCTCCACTGAACTCGTTGCTTAGTTCTCTAACAACCAAGGCTGCTCCCCTCGCTGCTCTCTGCAGAGGAGGGTCACTAGCGTTCTGACCACCCTGCTTAGAATTCGATTAAGAATCTAAATGTCTACGCTCAAGGTACCCCACACCTTAATTACAGAGCTAGACTAAATACACTCACTGTGTATGGGAAAGACTGCGTCCAGCCTCCCTTTTTTCTACCCCCTGAGGCTGTAGAAGGAATCACTTCTAATGACACCTGACACTCAGGTTTCCCTGAGCCCTCCGCCATCTCGTTCCGTCTCAGGAAGAAGAAAGTCGGAGTTTGTAGTGACCTGCACTACGCAAGATAAGAATACTTGCAGACCGGGACTTTCCCGTCGTTGAGGAGATTGCACCCTCTGTGCGATGAAGAACTGTTCACAAGTAGACGCTGATACACGCTCAGCGTCTGGGTAGAGTCTAGGAAACTCTATCAGCAGGATGGTATCGGGTCATCCAGTCATCATCCGTCGCTATCTGCTCCACGGAGATGCCAACCGTGAACCAGTACCCTCTTTATAGCCTGAAAACATAAAGACCCAGCCTAATGAGTCTCAATTCTTTTCCCCCAATGAATTCTTCATAGAATTTACTCGAACAGGGCGAACTACACCAGAGAAAACTCCCCCCCGCGCTCCAACAAGAAAACCCATTTAACCCACCATCCCCCGCTAGAAATGGAATTACGATTAATACCACACGAGGACAGGGCTTTATCCGTCTCTCTCTTAGAGAATGAGTTTAACTAAAACACAATTAGAGCGCTTTAACACGTCTTCCCTCTCGCTCCTATTTTAACCATCATTTTCTCAACAAGGCGAAATGAATGAATCGAACTCCACGTTACCTCACGTCAGGCTGTGGACCTTCCAGAACGAATCCCTCTCAAATACCATCCAAGTTAGCCTTCTTTATCTCAGCAGAGATAAACTTTCGAAGTGAGTGGAACTTCGCCTGGCCGCGCCTAGGCGGCCGCGGCACGGCGGGGAGGCAAGCTGCCACCCCGCCCGCCTCGTATCGTGGATGATTCGGACTGCCCGACAACGCGCAATCATAAGCGGGATCCCCCTTTTGTCACGTGGCCCTAGGCCAATCAGGATCCATATCCCAGAATATTAATGACCGTGGTGTAGCCCCCGTACATGCGATGCGCATTGCGACAATAATACGTAACCCCAGGCAACTGCCATCTCAGCACAAATGGTGGCTGGAAAAGCTCGCGACCTCTCATGCCCCGACCTACTGGCTCTGGGGTCACTGGCCCGTCAGTCATATCACACGAGCTCTGTGCCCATAGCAAGCTCTAAGCCCTATCTCCGAGCACTTACGCTACAGTGCAACCCATGCACTTTCACTCACACTAATTACTTATCACCCACTCGTCGCTTCCAAGCGACAGGCCTTCCCGCTTAACTACAGACCACAGTCTGCACCTAGTGCAAACTTCTTCACCCGACACCCCTCGACCACTCACGCATGGAAGGACCCTCCCTCAACCAACGACTTTCCTCCCAAGTTGAGCGATCCCTTTTTATCACACAAGAAAACACCCCATCGGTCACACGTACAGGGACTCTCACCCTCGTACACACACACGGTAGCTCTTCACAAGCATACCTGGACGTGATTAACAAATCACATGACAACAACCCCTCAAGGGTTACGTACAGGGACTCTAGGTGGGCGCGTAGGACAGCCCCACACCCTAGGGGAAAAGAAGGCGGGCTCCAACAGGCTGTGCAAGACACCCCCAGACCCCCGTCAGGCAGTGAGGTGTCCCACCCCCTTCTAGGACGCACGCCACAGGACAATGCAATTCCCACAGGAACGCATCAGCACACGCTCACATTCTCCGCATGCGCTCGTAGTCCTTCTTGTTGTCACAAGGAACAACTGCCCTCGGCAGCAACAACCAAACACCTCCTCCCTCCAGGAGGATAACCGCCTCTCTGCGGTGACAACCAACCGGCACAACCGCATCCTCCCTCCAAGAGGATAACCGCCCCAGGCGGTTTCAGCTAACCAGCACGTCCGCATCCTCCCTCCAAGAGGATGACCGTCCCAGACGGTGATAGCTAACCGGCACACCCGTATCCTCCCTCCAAGAGGATAACCGTCCCAGACGGTGATAGCTAACCGGCACGCCCATATCCTCCCTCCAAGAGGATAACCGTCCCAGACGGTGAAAGCTCACAGGCACACTGACCCTTCTAAGCCAGTCTCGTGCACTCACGCGGTGGCCGATGGCACTTACACGGTACACTCCCTTGTACTCCTTTTCCATAACAGCCCTGTCATACCTTAGGACGCAACTGTTACAACTAACAGAGGTAGACAAACACGGGCACTACACGACACATACCAGTCGCTTGCACTCCCTCACTAGGACAAATGCTAGCAGACGGCATTACTCTGTACACTCACATGTACACTGCACTCTCAGCTCGGTCACACCGACTCTCACAGAGCGCACACAATGACAGCGGGGCATACACCCCCACTAGCGCACACGACGGTGCGTTGGCCACACGGGCCTACAGAGTGCACACAACGGTGCAGTAGCCCCAGGCTACAGAGAACACACGACGGTGCTGGCCCCAGGCCACAGAGCGCACACAGCGGTGCTGGCAACACAGGCCCCAGGGTCTCACCCTGACTCTGTCTCTAACTCTGTCTTGGACTGCCTATGACTATGACTAAGCCTGTCACACCTCCAGACTAACTGTCCTAACACACGGAAGTGGACAACACAGGCATTACATCATACTAGGAAGGTGCGCAGGGTAACCTCACCCCCTCAGGAGGAAAGAGAGCGGGTCCCAAGCGGACCGTGCCTACACCCTCAGTCTCTCTGAGTGTGAGGCACCCCTCACGCAGCCGACCCCTATCTGTCTATCCAAACTCCGCCCGTTAGGGTATAAGGATATAATCTCTGTCTATCCAAACTCCGCCCATTAGGGTATAAGGATATAATCTCTGTCTCACTCAACACGCGAACACAGTCGCTCTCGGTCGACTACACCCTCGCTCACTCGAGCAGGCGCGCCGGCCACTCTGTGTCTACCCAGAGGCTCTGAGGCGAGCTCCAACGAGCCGTACAACACCGGTAGACTCCCCCAGGAAACACAAAGCGCACGTCATCCCCCCGACATGCAACAACTAAGTCACATTCACTCAGTCAGGTTCGCGCTCGCTCACAACGAGCAGGAGTGCTGGGACACCTTGCATCCTCCAAAGAGACCTGAGGTGTGCACCCCTCAGGCTCCTGGGGGACAACAAGGCACCCAATCCCTATCATGCACCCGACAGGTGACGGTAGTCCACTCACGCAGGCACTCTCGCAGATGCACTGCACTATCTCACCTCACAAGGATTTGGGGACGTCCCCCCTGACCCCATCTTCTCATAGAAGGGCCCCTTGCTGTTACACCTGAACTTTCCATCATCCACTACGCAAGGTGAATAAAGGACAAGTCTCCATTTCTCCCCAAGGAGATTTGACAGCCTATCATCTATAAACGCAGGCACCCTCGCCTGGCTCTATATAAACTGTCACGGCTGGTTCTAACCAGCAACACTATCACACCTTTCTCCCCAATAGAAATCTTATCTCTACGATAAAGTGACTCTACTGAGACAGCCCGTCTCCGCGAGAAATGTCGCTTTCTCAACGACAAAACATGAGAGGCAGCCTCGGCTGCTCTTATAAAAACACATTCCCCAAAATAGTGGCCACTATTGCCAAACTCACAACAAGGCAAAGCTCTCTTGAGCAGAAACACCACTACCAAACACAACTAACTAGGGCAGGCTACCTCTACTAGTGAATTGTCCTTAGACACTCCTGTTCACCAGTACAGGTAAAATTGAGCTATATTAATAATGATAACTCCCCTCAGAGGGTACCCCCCTCTTCCTTCCTAATTCTCCTCGGACAAACCCTAGCAAAGTGTTCACAGGGATTGCAAACATAGCACCCTCTATTTCTCTGGGACTCATTCATCTTCTTCTTACTTCCTTTTCCCAGTCACACTGTGACATTCCCTCTCACGTCGGGCTCTCTCCTCAAATTCTCTGACTAAAAGACGCTGATGAAGTTCACTTACTTCTCTCTCTCTCAGCAGTCTCTCTTCATACAGGCTTCTTACTGCCTCTCAGCCCTTTCCTGCTGCTCTCTCTCAAGTTTTCTCTTCCGCTCCTCCTTAAACACTTCCCATTCAAACTCCACCCTTGCTACTTCGACATCCTCCCGAAGCAACTGTCGGGCTACAAAATCGGGAATATCGGAAGATACTACTCCTAGCTCGACGACTAGCGAGACCAGTCTAGCACACCTGTCCTCACTAGACTCACCCCTAGTCGCCATGGTTCTACTCAAATGTGAAACGTAATAATACTTAAACTACGTCACACTGGGTAGACTACAGAGAGAATACAACAAGGGCAATCAACAATAGAGCAAGGCAGCAACATCAAAAATACAAAAACAACAACCCGTCATCAGTAGTCAGATGTTCCCCAAAGGTGTGGATGGTTCGACAAAATGATGTAATTTTTCTTAAAAATTAGAAAGTTAGACATGTATCCTGGCTAGGCTCGCCAATGTCGCGTGTATACCTCTATTTTTGCTAAATGTTGTTTTGCGATGCAACACTCTCAGCCTCGAGGAACGACATAGTCGTCCTAAAGGAGAGGAGCAAATTGATATACAAAGTTTACAACTAAACTTTACCACCACGCCTTGGGGGGACACAACAGTCATAAGATGGAACAAGTGAAGAATGACCACTGACTCAGGGATAAAATAAACAAAGTTTAATTCAAAATACAAGTTCCCTCAGATCACTGCACGGGGCAGTGATCAACAAGGCATCCCACAGCGGAAACAAGATGGTGGGGCACTTCCGCTGTGGAAGTCAAGCCTAAAAAATATACCCAACAACAACTACAACAATCACCCACAACGAGGTGATTCACAAACCCCCAAAACACATGAGAAAAATCAGCCACAAGTAACTCTGTCCCCATTCCCATAAAAATATTAGCCCACTTCAATGCTAAACAGAAGTGGCTAAAGTTCCACACTGGACAATTGACATCAAAACGTTAAGTTACACAGAATATTTAGAACTACTCAAACTCCTTCTAAATAACTCTCCCACTCAGAACTTCTAAGTTAGTGTTGCAGGGATCAGTCTACTCTCACTAGACTGTCCAAGGAAAACGTCCCCTCTCACAGGACAATTAAATGAAGTAATCCCCTCTCACAGGATCACACATAAAAAATACACTCCAGTACACAGCACAGGGACACTGGTCAACTCCGCACTTCTAGTTAGAGAGAACAGGAAGGCACTCGCCTCGACCCAGTCAATGCTGTGACCCTGAGGTCACGAGCATCCCCGCAGACATCCCAGAACCTACGTAATTGCCAGTCCCCAATACTGCACACGAGCGCTTACTCTGCTACAAGTATGAGACACTCCCACTACCCTCAGGAGAAAGATAAGGCGACCCCAACGGGTCAAGCTAACCCCACCAAACTCCTAGGAGACAGCAGAGCGTCCCCACCATTCACAAGTTAATACTAGTAACTGCAGTAAATCTTGAATGAGTTAAGAACACCCAATCCCTAAAGAAATCCCATTACAAATACTTTGCTCTCTCTCTTCTGCAAAGCTAAAACACTCCCAAACATAGTTACAGCACTTTGCTGGAATATTAACTACTGGGAAGCCACGCCCCTCTTTCACTCAGCGGCGGGCTTGCACTGAACTCGCTCTGGCTAAGGTCACGCTTCCACAACAAACACCGCATTCCACTCTTTCTCCCTCTCCTCGCACACGCTGCTACGGCTTCAGCCAATCACGCGCGCTCTGGCGCTGGACAGCTATACACAACAGGATGAGTGTGAAAGAAAACGACAGGGCATGCTCTTACCCTTTGCAGTCCAGATCCGGTTCCTGGAATGCTCTTAATTGTAACACACACAACACCACCTCACTTTAAACCCTCCTAGAGAGAGAGATCGGGAAGGCAGACGCCTCGACCCAGTCGATGCTGTGACCCAAAGGGCACAGGCACCCCCGCACATGCTCTAGAATACACCTAGGGTTATTACGAGTAGGAGTCCGTTCCTCACTCGATAGAGGCTTACTGACTAAGCTCGAAGCTTACACGGTCAGTCATTGGAAAGCTAATTTCAATACACATGGGGCTATTCACTATGGGTGGGAGTCCGTCCCTCACCTGATAGGAGTACACTGACAAGCTCACAGCTTAACACAGTCAGTCGTTGAAAAGCTAATTCCAATACACGTAGGGTTATTCACGATCAGATCAAATCAGTCTCAGTGAGGTCTACTCCATTCAAGTCAATTGAATCAGTCGGTCTACCTCCACTGAACTCGTTGCTTAGTTCTCTAACAACCAAGGCTGCTCCCCTCGCTGCTCTCTGCAGAGGAGGGTCACTAGCGTTCTGACCACCCTGCTTAGAATTCGATTAAGAATCTAAATGTCTACGCTCAAGGTACCCCACACCTTAATTACAGAGCTAGACTAAATACACTCACTGTGTATGGGAAAGACTGCGTCCAGCCTCCCTTTTTCTACCCCCTGAGGCTGTAGAAGGAATCACTTCTAATGACACCTGACACTCAGGTTTCCCTGAGCCCTCCGCCATCTCGTTCCGTCTCAGGAAGAAGAAGGTCGGAGTTTGTAGTGATCTGCACTACGCAAGATAAGAATACTTGCAGACCGGGACTTTCCCGTCGTTGAGGAGATTGCACTCTCTGTGCGATGAAGAACTGTTCACAAGTAGACGCTGATACACGCTCAGCGTCTGGGTAGAGTCTAGGAAACTCTATCAGCAGGATGGTAGCAGGTCATCCAGTCATCATCCGTCGCTATCTG
>JAWQFJ010012985.1:35000-43038 GCA_034096865.1 Theodoxus fluviatilis | reverse complement strand
GTGTCTGTGAGTGTGTGTGTGTGTGTGTGTGAGTGGTGTGCGTGTTTGTCCTGTGTGTGTGTGTGTGTCCTGTGTGTGTGTGTGTGTGTGTGTGTGGGATGTGTGTGTGTGTTTGATGTGTGTGTGTGTGTTTGTGTGGTGTGTGTGGTGTTATGTGTGTGTGTGTGTGTGTGTGTGTGTGTGTGTGTTTGTGTGGTGTGTGTGTGTGTGTGTTGTGTGTGTGTGTGTGTGTGTGTGTGTGGGTTTGTGTGTGCCTGTGTGTGTGTGCGTGTGTGTGTGTGTGTGTGTGTGTGTGTGTGTGTGTGTGTGTGTGTGTGTGTGTGTGTGTGCGCGTGGGTGTGGTGTGTGTGTGTGTGTGTGTGTGTGTGTGTGGTTGTGTGTGGCGTGTGTGTGTGTGTGTGTGTATGTGTGTGTGTGTGTGTTTTGTGAGTGGGTGTGTGTGTTGTGTGTGGGTGTGTGTGTGTGTGTGTGGTGTGGTGTGTGTGTGTGTGTGTGGTGTGTGTGTTTGTGTGTGTGTGTGTGTTTGTGTGTGTGTGTGTGTTTGTGTGTGTGTGTGTGTGTGTGTGTTTGGAGTGTGTGTGTGTGTGTGTGTGTGTGTGTGTGTGTGTGTGTGTGTGTGTGTGTGTGTGTTTGAGTGTGTGTGTCTGTGAGTGTGTGTGTGTGTGTGTGTGTGAGTGTGTGTGCGTGGTGTGTGTGTGTGTGTGTGTGTGTGTGTGTGTGTGAGTGTGTGTGTCTGTGAGTGTGTGTGTGTGTGTGTGTGTGAGTGTGTGTGTGTTTATGTGTGTGTGTGTGTGTGTGTGTGTGTGTGTGTGTGTGTGTGTGTGTGTGTATGTGTAAATTGTGACGATACGGAGGCGTTGAGGTACCTCCGCCGAGGAGACTGTTTTACCTTCTGTTCATTAATTATTTAGCAAAACAACTCAACACATTCCAAACGGATTCTGATGAAATTGAGTGGACGGTCAGGGTTTTACTCAAGAAACAACCCATCACATTATTGAGGTCATCTGTTATCTCGTTGTGAAATTGCGACCAAAAAGTGAAATGTTATCGTAAATAACGAAGTTAACGACGTCAAACTATTGATGACGTCGTCGTGTGCGTTCGGCACTCAGAAATCGCTTTCACCAGTTTCAGACGCTAAAAGGAACTAACCTTCGCAGCGTCAGGCCTGGCTAGCAGAAAATCCTGTCTGAATGAATCACGCAGGCCGTGGGAGACTAGTATTGTTTCCTTAATAGAGGTGTGCGCTCTCAGAGTGCTCTCGTGTTGAAAATGAAATCGTAATCTAATATCAAAGCATCAACTGTTTTAAAGATGTCAGGATGTCGCTTCTATCACTAGAACTCATAGACAGCAGATGTACTCCACTACATTCTGATTCTCTGCTTTTCATTGTGTTTGCTTAACCTTTTCACACCAGCCGGTATACATCCTAGTGCAAAGCATTCATCACCTTGGTGGCGTAGGGTAGTGCGAAGAACAAAATGCAAACATGTGAATGATGACAAGCAAAGTACACAAACTCACGTGCTGCGTGTTTGCGTTAGAGTTGTGTGTGGGAGACCCTATACCCGAAAAGACAAGCTTGAGATAAATTTTGCTGATGACAGAGAAAGGGCGATTTGTGTGTCTGTGTTCGATCAAACGGAAAGTCTGACATCAGCGAAGGACAAGTAAAGATCGCAGTAGTTATAGTGAGTAAAAAGCGTAGCAAATTGTCGACACTACACACCACACTGCCCCCAGAAAAGAAAACACCTGAAAATCAGTTTATTGAAATAATATCGATGCTGACAAGAAATCATTACTACGAGCACTAGTCCTCATTTGGAAACAATTTCACATAATTTTCGCTTTGATTTCTTACCAGTCAGATGAATTTACAACAATTCAGCAAACATCTCAGATTATTCAAAGCATTCTCATTGAAGACGGCACTATTTTTAGCTCGTGTTGACTGCATGGAGACGCATGTTTCTGGGCATTTTTACAAAAATTGCTGAAAAAATACTAATCAAGCAATGGAAAAACTGTTGCCATCATTAGAACGCTCTTTGTCTCCTTTATCCTTGTAAATCAATGTCATGTTCTCATTATTTTTATTTTGAATATAGTATTGCAACAAAGATGGGTACCGTCTGGCGTGCCAGTTTTTAGTTCGGCTGGAGTGAGGCCGACTTGCTCAGCCGACTGTGTGTACGGATCAGTTTTCGATTCCTCTTCTTCGGTCAGCAGTTCGTGCACTATATCTATGATCTGCTCCTCTAAAACTGCATTTTTTTCATCTTCGTCCTCTTCGGAAAAAAGGAGCACATCGCCCTTCTCATCTGATTATTCTTTCATAGCGATTTCAACGAAAATCCTCATCGTCCTGCTTCGACGCCATTGCGATTTAGCGTTGAAATCGCCCCCTTGCCACATGTGTAAACAAAGTCTGGCAGTGCCTTATCCTCTTCAAATTCAGAGACACAGACAATCTACAATGTGTCGTCAACCGTTGCTCACCTCACCGCATCATATGATGAGATGCGTCGTCATTGAGTTAAGTTTCCCAGTCAGATAATCATCTCGTCAACTCTACTCACACACCAAAATTCGTTGATGAGCGATTATGTATGTTGGAGAAAATCCTGTTTTTCTGTATGGAGTACCTGCGTTGACTTAGCCTCTCTTCCTGTGTGGTTGTCCCTGTGTAGAGAGAAATCATACTTCGAGGTGGGCGGTCACCCAGCCTCCTGTTTGCATTTCGCCACATCCTCCCTGATCACAAACGTATGCCTCGGGTCGGGCAATGCGAACCGGCTGGGCTCGCGATCAGAAAATGATTATCATTTTTATTCCGCCTACAACCGGATAAGCCCCCAAAATGGTGAGCGGGTGTGAGCCCCTCTTGAGACATGGGGGTGTCGAAAATCCCCCCCAACAAGTCCCAGCTGACGTCAGCTTGCATCCCCTAGACAGTAATCCCCCCAAAATGGCTGCAGCCGGCAGCCACTTGGGGGTCTGGCAGTCCGCGCATGCGCCAAGGTGCTGCCGCCTGGTGGCGGGAAAAGGTGGTCACCAGAAGGGGAGGTAGCGCTGTTTTGCGTTAGCTGAGTTGCTGTAGTGAAAACCGATAGCGGAAGTCCGAGAGTATCTTGAGAGGTGTGCTGCATGGTGAATTTGATGTCCATCTCACCTAGCGATCGTGCTGTTTGTTCAATAGTCTGTGATGAACTCATTCCCGTTTTCAATTTCCGAATGCTCATTTCTAAAAACACTCGTGCACTACATGTAGCTTTTGGTGGCTGACAGGATTTTAAGAATATTTCATTCATCCCTCGATCCCTCGATCAACCAATTCATCCAACCATGTCTCCCTCCCTCCTTCCCTCCCTCCCCCCCCCACTCCCTCCCTCCCCCCTCCCTCCCTCCCTCCCTTCATCCATCCATCCATCCATCCATCCATCCATCCATCCATCCATCCATCCATCCATCCATCAGTCCATTCGTTCATCCCCCCACTAATCCACCTGTGAAGTGACCTGCGTGGCCGTACTCCAAATCCTCGCTGAAGAACCGAAGGGTAGGATGATACGACGTAGAAGGGCAAGGACGAACAAAAGTAACTCCACGCAAATGATGCCCAAGATGTTGTCATATAGATGTAGGGCAATGGTACATGTGAAGTAGCACTAAGGGGGTGGGGGTTGGGATGGGGGATAAGATGGGGGTGGGGGCGGGGGGGGGGGGGGGTAGGAGGGGCCGTGTTAATGATATACATTGAAGGGAAGCAGACAGGGCTACGTGGCCCGGATGGAGGGCAGTGGTAAAGTTATCCGCATCTGAAGTACGAGATCCTTTCCTCCTGTCCGTGGCAACAGGACATTTTGAGACAACGTGAAAAAAGAACGGAGTCTAAAATAGATATAGGGATGACAGCACGAATCCAAGTAACTCTTTGTTGCCACGACTTCTGACGTTGCCACAGAACATCAGCATTACCTGGTGCCGTTATGAAACAGCTCGCCAATCGCATTCACGCGAAAACCGAAGGGAGGAAATAGAGGCATCTGTTCTGTAGTAGTAAAGATGATTTGCACTAACTCCCATTGAAACCTGAGCGGTTCTACACCAAATCTGGATATATTTCATTGATGAAAAAATAATTCCGTGCAGAGACACGTAAATAAACGTAGTTATACAGGACAAGAAACAAGTTGCTAAATAACGCTGAAATGGTCAAAGTCGGAAACATTCGCGGACACTGTACCCGAGGTACTCTATCCGGGCTGAAAGAGTACCTCAGATACTCTGTCCGGGTGGACAGAGTACCTCAGATACTCTGTCCGGGTGGACAGAGTACCCCAGTTTGAAATCTCGTCCTTACAGTCACGTGGCATACCGATGATAGTGCTCAGCTCAGACCGCACCCGCCACTCCGCCTGACTGACTTCGCACGCCCGGGGAGTTATGCTAAGATCCGGCTCGTTAATGTATCTGCGTTTTGTGACAAACGTCTTGCTCGGCGGTACTGTACTCCATGCACCTTAACTGTCCGCGTGATTCGGGTGTAATCTTAAGCTAAACGACGTTCCGAATGTTTCCGACTTCGACCATTTCAGCAGCGCCAATAAACGTCGTTTAGCTTAAGATTACACCCGAATCACGCGGACCGTTAAGGTGCATGGAGTACAGTACTGCCGAGCAAGACGTTTGTCACAAAACGCAGATACATTAACGCGGCCGGATCTTAGCATAACTCCCCGGGTGTGCGAAGTCAGTCAGGCGGAGTGGCGGGTGCGGTCTCGTTCTCGTTCAAATGCCGAGATTTCAAACTGGGGTACTATGTCCGCCCGGACAGAGTACCTCGGGTACAGTGTCCGCGAATGTTTCCGACTTCGACCATTTCAGCCTAAATAACCCGAGTATCTTTACCTTTTGTTTGGTGTGTGTGTTTTTTCGTCAGTTCCTTGTCAGTTTTTCTTCGTCATGATGAGGTCAGGCGAGTGGTTTATCCTCGAGTTTTACACATTATTTGGGTTGTTAAGTCTGATTCTTGGCTCTGATTGTCTTATCTCGGTTCCAAATTTTTATTTTGGTTTGTCCTTCATGTTTGGTCCTTACTTCATGGTCTGCATGAACGGATGAACAGAAAGATGAACAGTTAGACGGAGAAACGTATGGACGGTGAGATGGATGAATGGACAGCTGCTGGCTGGCTAGATGGATGGATTGATGGACTATGGACAGACGGATGGGTGGATGGATACACGGACTAAACGACGGACAAACGGACCAACTATTGAGGTTAAACGATCTATCAGCCTTTGTAGTACATACAAAACTATTAAATACCCAAACTGCTGATGTCGGTTGAGGAATCTGGAAATCAAGACTCATTTTCCCCACAGTTAATCGCCTTGTGTGAATCACGTTGGGAGACTTAGTAGATCTCCTCTGACCCCCATTCCACAGGCAGAGCGAAGCAAGAAAGCCAGCTGACGGCGCATTGTCCAGACGAGAGCACGGACTGTCGGACCGCTGGACCGTGGCACGGTGACCGGGATAAGCAGCTGTGTCAATACGCCCACCAATCTACGTCAGGCTCGGCTGCCCCGCGTTACCTTATTTGGCCCCATTTCTAGCGCCAAACGAATATTTTTGTTTGTCTTGATTTGAGCGTGCCCTCCATGCAGGGTCTGTCCAAACTCCTCACGGCTGCAGCAGTGATTCCCTGCGTCAACCGTCTTGGCTAGATCCCGCCGCAAAAACAAAGGCGTGATCATGACGGCAGATTTTTCCCCCCCTTTTGCCCGTGAAGTGTGTGCTCAGGGTTTTGAATTCAGATCTCGTAGACAAACTCTCTGTGACTCGGAGACCATCAAAGGCATTTCCAAGGCATTGATTAGATGGTGTGTTTTATCATTCAAGAAGCATTATCTAACTTTAAAAACCACTTGTTATAATAAAGCTTGCAGGTCGTGTCAATGTAGGCCTCTCCTTATCAGAACTTTAGTCTTAAGTCAAATCTAACTCAGAACACCTCAGACATTTTGCTGCATGAACATGTATCGAACATACATCTGTTGAAATAAGTAACGGGTCCAAACGGGTGAAAATATTCACCTTATTTCAAATTATGTTATATTGTAGATTGATTCTAAACTTCATAAGCAAGTGAGGAGTACGCTGTAATCCTGCAGCATGAACCAAACACAGAGGCCAGACATTTAGTGTGAAAGAGATAAAAAACGTTGTGCAGTGAGGAAAGTGCACAAAGACACAACGCATACCATCACATTAGCCTGATTCGTACACCATACACAATGAATTACTACCATAACAACGAGGCCCAGCCCATGGAGCCACGCTCTTCACTACACATACATGTACAGTGTACACGCAAAGAAGGTCTGGACATTTCGGTGGCCTTGCCTCTCTGTGATGGCCTTACTGCCAATCCCTGCACACACCCTGCGTGCCTTCCAGCTACGTCTGGGCCATTGGAGCGAATGAAACCAGACAGCGGTCACTCTCTGTCTGACCCACAAAGTCTCCACCCCCGATCCCTACGCCCTCAACGCTGAGGGCAGAGTGAGCCTTGGCTGACCAATGGGCAAGGGATTGCTAGGCCATTGATGGAGTGACATGTTTCTGTGACGATGCATGACGTAATGAGGTGGACGTTTTGGAGCACGTGTGGTTTGGAAGACGGTAAAACTGTCAGTCATATGGATTTCATCGACCTCGGTTGATTAGCCTCTATAGTTTCAAACTTGAAACCTCAGTTTTGATTGGTTATAAGATGCTTACGTTTATCTCATCTGACTTTACAATATTTATTTTTGTCCCACTCAATGGTCATAGAGAGGAGAAGTGGAACAGCTGGGAATGGTGAGTGTTTTTTCTGTCCACTCAGAAAGGAAACTGTTCTGTCTGATGATGCAATTTTGAAGCAATGCGTTTCACAATGAATAATAAGAAGAAAAGTGCATTTTAACGTTCATCAAATTTGCGCATAGCGATATGATAATTCTATGTTGTTTTTATCTTGAGCGGAAATTTACGGGAAATAAAACTGAATAAACATCTCAATAAAATGGCGCATTCATATATTACAGATTAAATTACTAAACACACACAAAAGGAATGTTTGCACTATTGTAAAAATGACTGAAAGTTTATACAGGTTAAAAGTCAATAGAGGCCTACCTGAAAATGTTATGCAGGCGTCATGTGCTAAAATCACTCATATGCTCCTGTGATTTTGGGTGGTTGCAAAATAATTATCGGCGCGATGTGACAAGAACAGAAGCAGAATATATACACAACACTACGTACACATGTACGTGAGAGCGCATACACGTACAAACAACACACGCGTGCACATCCACACAAAGACACACTCACACAAATACATATATCTCGCAATAAACAGTGGAGAACATTATAAAATATGAAGAAGACAAATCGTGTTAGACCACAGAAACAAAAACAAAAACGAAACCGGAACATGTTTTCATGCTATATGCAAGCAACGATACTCTATTTGTAGATTAAAGCAAACTTTCAGGCAGAAATTCCTCGCCGTTTCGTCTAAAGTTAAAGCCTGTAGATATCATCCAATAAAACAAGGCCCCAAACTGACCAAGTGAATGAAATAATCGATGATCACTCTCACTGAGGAAGAAAAATCCTTTACGAATCTCTGACCAGCACAAGAGTCGTGAGAACGTGCAGGATGGGAGGGGCGGTGGAGGAGGAGGGGAGGGGAGGGGGGGGGGGGTGCAGGAGGAAGGGGGTGGGTGGGAGTCGGTCTTACTGCGGCCCCTGTTTGTTCAGCCTTTGTCCTTCATGAAGAGAGAGCCGGCTGGCCAGCGGTCTTGGAGTGGACACCTGTGTTTTGGCAAAGTCTTATGTGGTCGCTCCGCTTCCCCCTCCTCCAACACCCCACCCCACCCCACCCCCTCACATTTTACCTCGATATCAGGCAGCCCCGACCCCAAGCTTTGACTGAGAGACTGTGGCGTAACTCCAGCCCGCCTCCACCCAT
>JAWQFJ010012985.1:27500-32500 GCA_034096865.1 Theodoxus fluviatilis | reverse complement strand
GCTGGGTCCGGGCCTAATGGGCGAACACTAAGTCCTGTTGACACAGAGTCTCAGAGGAGCAAAGACAGGGGCCATGATCACCACGTGCAGTGAGCACAGGTGTCGGAATGTCACGCGGCCCCTTCTGGTCCCCAGCGTGGTCACGGCACGGTTGTGCACGACCCCTATTCAAGCGGAGACTTCAAAAACCGACTTAAGTCGTCCGTGGCAGCTGACTTGCAGTAGCGTCCAGTGAAGCGTGGAGAGAACCTTTCACCTTCGAACGAAACCATGGCAACAAGGTGTTAAAGGTCACAGCAATATGTCAGGCTCCTCCTCGGAGTTCATTGTCAGCCTGTCGGACAAAGTGCTCGGTAAACAGTCCGTGATTCGCGCGAGACTGCGACCTCCGGGTGCGCGTATCCTCCCCCTTTCGCCTTTGTGCGTGTACCCGGATTCGGACTCTCGATGATGTATTGCGGCAGTCCTCTTGAGAAAGTTTTAGATGC
Source organism: Theodoxus fluviatilis (assembly GCA_034096865.1). Classification (NCBI taxonomy): domain Eukaryota; kingdom Metazoa; phylum Mollusca; class Gastropoda; order Cycloneritida; family Neritidae; genus Theodoxus; species Theodoxus fluviatilis. The sequence goes on along the minus strand of JAWQFJ010012985.1, from coordinate 32,012 downwards.
GATACCCTCGAAAATTTCTCAAAATTTAAATTCGATAACGATGTTCCGTTTCAAATGCCTCAACGTCGAAATCACATACTATTCTGTCTATATACTTTGATCAAAACTGCAGTTAGATATCAATTAAATTCAACTTTAAAAAAAATCATTTCCCGAAAGATCTTATTGAAAGTCTAGGCAGTACCGAGTCTGTATTTTTGGTTTATCAGTCGCTTTATCTACAACAGTGATGTTCAGTCACGTCTGCTTGAATAACTGTTTCGCGATGAAAACGGGGAGATCGACAAGATCAAATATTACATTTCGTTTCATTGCCTGACTCAGAACAGGGTCTAACTAGTAACTGACAACACTTGCAACTTTCTGCCACCTCTGCTGTGGAATGTACAACTTAAGTCCTACTGTGAATTGGAAAATTTGCCAAGCTCCTTATCTGTTGGAAGCGCCTCTGGCTGAGTCAATGAAGCAGACCCCGAAAGTCCCGTAGCCAGGGACTGCAGCTGATAAGGAGGGGCATTGAGCATTTGCTTTGCAGTATTCACATGATCTGCATGCGTCGCCTGTCGCTTTTGAAAAAAGTTTCAGTCTTTAAATAATGATAATGATAATAATGGTAACCTTATTTGTGTCGTTTTTGAGAAAATTTTCTTGGGGGAGTTTCACTCCCGGTCGCCGCTGTGCAGCGCCCAGTGACCGATTTTACTCCTCGGTAGGAGAGGCAATGTGGGTGAAGCACCTTGCCCAAGGATGCAACTGTAGGATGGGTGCAGTTTCGAACACCGCACCCATTAACTGCAAGCAACTGCAGGTCAAACGCTCTATCTGCTGGGCTACAATAGTATGCATTGTTGAGAGAGAGAGAGAGAGAGAGAGAGAGAAAGAGAGAGAGAGAGAGAGAAAGAGAGAGAGAGAGAGAGAGAGAGAAAGAGAGAGAGAGATGCATGTAATCGATTTTTCGATTGAAAAGTAATGGAGATGATGAACTAGAGAGAGAGAGAGAGAGAGAGAGAGAGAGAGAGAGAGATGCATGTAATCGATTTTTCGATTGAAAAGTAATGGAGATGATGAACTATTCCAGATGTAGCTTTTGAAACACAAACTGTCATCTACATTCAGTACTCGTCTGTTCGTTCTTTATTTATCGTCATGCTTTAATTTCAGAAACGTGAAGCTTCTTGTTTAAAAAGATTGTCTCATCAGGCATGTGTTTTGCTTTCCTTCAATTTACGTTTTTCATCGATATCTTTTTGTACATTCTCAACCTATAAAGAAGATTCATCACCAGTTTTGAGACACAACAATTGAATTCTTTTTTCGTGTTCCCTGCAAGGCTCTGTGTGGTGTGAATACCATTTCTTACATGAACATTTTTGTCACATTTTATCCCTCAACAGATATTTCATCATCAGTTTTCAGTCGTGAACCTTCCATCTTCAATTCTGCCTCGTCAGGAACTCTCCATGAATTAGCACCCGTAGCTGCACAGCTGAGAATCAGTCTACTGAGACATTTAGTAACTCGGTTTGTCCATCAATAGGGAAAAGTCCAAGGTCATCGTATTCATATTAGGAGGGCGGTTAGCCAGACATGAGAAGTGGTCACTGGTCGATTGTCAATTAGATGTTGTTAACGAATACAAATACCTTGGAATGTGCTTCTCGACGAAACTATGTGTAAACTCAAGCCTGTCAGATCTGGCTGCAAGAGGAAAAGTAGCAGCAATCCAGATATTTCGGTCGCTGTGTAAGGTTGGAAATGTTGTACCTGAGTGGTTCGTCAAGATTTTTGACTGTCAGGTTCAACAAATGCTATTGTATGGTGCAGAAATATGGGTAGTGAATAAGTGTAAATCCATTGAGAATGTACATCTTTTCTGTTTGAAACGTTACCTGAATGTATCATCCCGTTCACCAAATACATTGATATATGGAGAAACTGGACGCTATCCTTTGTACATCAATGCCACAATCCGTGCTATCAAATATTGGCTCAAAATTCTACTGATGTCGAAAGAGAGGTATCCTCGTAAAGTGTATGAGATGATGTTACAAAGAGATGGTGCACATTGGGTGAGTAAGATAAGAGATACTTTGGCCACTTATGGTTTTGATGAAATATGGTCTCAGCAGTGTGTCCGAGATTCGAAAGCATTTTTACTTAATTTGAGAGAAAGAATGATCGACAAATTTAAAGTTAACTGGATGGAAAAGATAGCAGGTAGTCCCCGATTTCTCACCTACAGAATGTTTAAGACTGATGTATATTTGGAACCTTACCTTAGGATATGTGATCTGAAACACTTCCGAAATATATATTCAGATTAGACTTCGATGCAGTACTATCTATACTCACAGGAACAGATTTAATGAGATTCGTGACTGTACATGTCCATGCTGTGGAGAAGAGGAAGAGGATGAAATACACGTGCTGTTGCAATGTCCAGTGTATGAAGATTTGAGAAAAAATATTTAGGAAATCACACCAACCCCCCAGATAGACACACGTTTGCTTGTTTAGTGTCATCAACAGATGTATACATAATAAAAGGTGTAGCCTCACTGTTGCAAAGCATATTAAGACGAAGAGAAGAAGCATTGTCAATGGAAAATGTCACTCTCCTTTGAAAATATCTCTGGTCTATCAAAAAAAAAAATTGCAAAACATTTCAAATGAGACATTTAGTAAAATATATTCAAGCATTGAAAAATCTTGCCACATTCTCCTCCTCTAAAAATAGTTCATCATTTGCTTGAAGTCGAACAAATTCAATTCTGCTATTACAGGGACTCACCACTGAATCAACACCGGTAACTGTACACTTAGAAATAAGCCTACACAGACATTTAGTATAAATCTTTAAGATATGATCATATTCTCTTCCTCTACAGACATTTCATTAACTGCTTTAAGACGCTCACCTTCGATTCTACCAGAAGAAAGACTCGCAATTGAAGGAACACTCGTAGCCGCCTAGCTACGCAGGGCCGGACTAGAGCGGGGGGGGGGGGGGGGGGTCGTAGGAGTTGACAGCCACTAACGCTAGGGGTAACGGGGACCAGCCTGGTGACAACCTGCTCTGAAAACCTTGGACCGCAAAAGGGGGCCAAGTTTACCCTTTCCAACAGGTGAGAGTATGGCTGGGGGTGGAACAGCAGGTGAGAGTATGGCTGGGGGTGAATGGTGGCAGACGCCCTCCTGCGAGATTCACTCCTCGTCGGTTCTCCTCGCGCTGCCCCAGGCTCTTCCCCGCCCCTCTCCACAACTGTGCGACCACCCGGACTAAGACCCACCCTAGAGGCGTCCCTCTATCCATACCCGGAATAAGCCCTTCCCCCTCTCTCCTCTCCTCTCCACCCCAGTGTTGTACAGACCCCGCCCTGGGTGCTGAAGCTCCTTCTAGAATTGAACTACAATGAAGAATTTCCTGTTCTCCATCAATGAGCATCGGTAGTTTTTCCTTTGTAGGTAATTATCGTAATGGACAAAAAAAACCTGTTAATCCTCTGTAGATAATGTGTTTTCTCTTCCTGCTCTCTTCCTCCGTGACAGAGACATTGCTCAGGGGAGCCCTGGGATTCATCCCTGTTTATATATCATTACTATTTTGCCAGCTATGCTTTGAAAGTAAAGTTTGTTTCGTCTGGTCATTCTGAAAAAGTATCCATTGTAATGATCTTAAAAATATTCTGCATCACAATATGTTCTCTTAGTTCCGCGTCAAATGTTTTGTTTTTGCATATACCCTGACACAAATCGAGGAAAAGCATGACAATGTTTCGTGTCGCCTTCAAGAAACCCATACCGAGATTTTTGCTCAGACACATGCAGGCTGAACTTGATTATTCGTCCATTAGTCAGCTCACGTTCTCCACACACCAATGCATGGCATTGTCGTGTGCATGTGGACGCCCTGGAACTTCATAGGAAAGCGTCAATGTTGGTTAAGCATGCACCTCCAACTCCTCTGGCCATCATGGCGCTCTCGCACAGTTAGACATCACCATCCAGTCGGTGAAGAGATCGCCATCCTGAGAGTGAAGGCTGGTCTGCTGATGCGATGAGACGGCGGAATGAAGACAACGTTCCTGCCATTGTTCCAGGGCAGTGACTGCTTGCTGCCAATGACTCGGTCTGCAGACTGTCTGGAATCAGCATGTCTCCCACTCTTGTCTGCAGAAGCGCGCCGAAGAGACATTGCCTGAATGGTAATGGGCACAGGGGAGTTTCTCCTTGCTAAAGGAATGCATTAGAGAAATTGTAAGTACTGCATTGAAAACATCCTGCTCGTCGCTTGTGGAAGCTTTGCCGCTTTGTGTTCTTGTGTGTTTGTGTGCGAGCGTGTGTGTGTGTGTGTGTGTGTGTGTGTGTGTGTGTGTGTGTGTGCGTGCGTGCGTGCGTGCGTGCGTGCGTGTGTGTCTGTATATGTGTGTGTGTGTGTGTGCGAGCGTGTGTGTGTATGTGTGTGTGTGTGTGTGTGTGTATGTGTGTGTGTGTGTGTGTGTGTATGTGTGC
>JAWQFJ010012985.1:20000-22500 GCA_034096865.1 Theodoxus fluviatilis | reverse complement strand
CGGTAAACATTGTTGTCCTCGAACCTGTCTGCTGCTGTTGACATTGGGTACAATGCTAGTGTTGTCTGATGCTATGAAAACGATACATTAAAATTGCATCTGTGTTATGAAAACACGGCTCAGATTAAATTGCTTAATTTTTGGTAACTGAGAAAATGTGTGACGATCGCCAGGGTTTCACGAGTTTGATGGGAAAAGTGCGAGCTGATCGAAGCTGATCGAGCGACGAGTGTACGTGTGTGTGTGTGTGTGTGTGTGTGTGTGTGTGTGTGTGTGTGTGTGTGACACTGTGTGTGTGTATATTTTTCCTCATCAAGACAGATTTTTGTTCCACCCCTTCCTTACTGAATTTCAATGGTTCTCACTTGGAAATCCTGCCATATTGTAAAACTTGATCTTCTGCTCGTTTGCCTCCTGCTGATGAACTTAATAAACGGTGACACACACACACACTCCAGCCAGCGTCAGCTCGTACTTCATTTGTCACCTCCTCCCACGCTGTCCCTCTTCTTTTGTTTGCTTGGGCTGTGTGTATGCTGCTGTTAATGTATCCGTATCTTGCTGACACCGCTTTTATGATAGCTACCGATTCCCGCTCCGTGAAATCGGGGCTTTTCTTCGAGGTTTTGCTACCGATGGTGGCTGACATTTTTGACGGGAAGTTTGAAGCGGTACGCTATGCGCTTGCGCACTGGGCGGAATCCCCGGGAATTCCACCTCATTCTGAAAATAAACCATAGACTAGGTCAATCAGTCCCAGCCTTTCAAGTCAACACCCAGTCTGGGTTCGTGAATCGTAGACTCGCTGAGTCCCAGACTAGTCCCTAGACCAGCGGTGGTCTGGGACTCAAAAGTCTAAGACCAGTGCTCTCGAAAGTCCACGTTCATGAATTACACCCCAGGTGTGACTCACATTCCCGAGAGTGTCAGAAAGACAAGGCCGAGACCTTAAACACGGGGGTGGGTGGGGTGGGTGGAGGGTGCGGTGCTCGAGGAAGCGGTGCTCTTCCTCTGAAGTCCGTCAGTCGTCTTGCCTCTCATGAAGCTCTTGTCCTCCAAGAAGAGCAAGATTATGAGGAGCAGCAGGCTTAGACGCAGAGCAGCGTAAGAGGTCAGATGTAAGAAGAGACATTTGGGCCAGCACTTATAAACAAACGAGAGAGAGGGGAAACAAGGTGGAAAACTTTCAAGAAAACCGGGGCAGACAAACTGGTAGCAAAACGACCCTCATAACATGAACAAAACAAATGGTGCTGTCTCCATCCAATCTCTTGACGGCTCTTCTGGAGCCGTATCCTGCAGACGCGATTGTTGTCAGTAAAGTGCGCCACCGAGAAGCTCACAGCATGACGAGATCGCTAAGCATACTTGGGGGACACCAAAGAGCAATGTGGGCACGAAGGGGAGAGGTTAAACGCAGAGTGTAGGGGAGGAAATACCAGGGCAAACGTGGGAGGTGGGGCTCCGCTGGGAGGGGTGCACTGCTGGTGACGGAATCAAGGATGATGAGGAGCGACATCCCATAATCCCCTTTTCCCACCCACACGTAGACCTACCGCTCCACACCACGCTTTCCTCCTACATTTTCCTGTTTGTGTCGTTTTCTCCGTCTCTTTATGTCTTTCTGTAGGTCTCTCAGTTTCTATTTGTCATCAGTACACAATTTCAGCATCTGGACAACCTCCTATTCAGCTTGCACCACTTCTTGTGGAGTTCTCGGAGCTTGTTTCAGTAGTTCCGTCTAGGTTAGTCCAAAGAAACTGTATGTACCAATACCGAAGTGGAATGTAGGGCAGAGAAATAGTAGAAATGTTCTTCATACATGTAATGGTTACCTTCACGACATGGTTTGCTTTGAGGCGCTTTCTTCGTAAGCCACTTCTTGTATGTTCCGTCCTGTCGTCTCGAAATCTGGTGGCACAACAGCCTTAATTCCTCTAATTTCCTTCAGCAATGCCCACGCTGACCAGACGTCAAAGGCGATGTTGCTGATGGGCTCGGAATCAACCTCCCACACACCCGTCTGCTGCATGCGGCGCACATCCGCCACGCGACCTATGAACTATGACCTTCAGACATCGTCGAAAGTCCAAGGGCCCCTCCGGACCAGACGCCGTGACAAGCAGAGCGCATGCGCGTTGTCCCTGATCCACGTCGAGGCTATCATGGCGGGGGCGCGAGGCGGCGCTGCTGTCAGCGCTCTATCTGCCCCCTAGCGGCAAGGGCGGGCGCTTGGTGTGGTCAGGGGCGATAAGCGTGGAGTGGTTCTTCTCAAGCTGACCAGGGCGAGGGAGAGACGGGGAGAGCGGCGCTACCTTGATGACGGAGAGTGTTTGCGTTTTATCTTCGAGACGCCCTGGTCGCGTGCGGGTGTACGCATGCACAGATAGCAGCGGAGACTGGGTGCCACCCTCCCCCCTGACCCCGGGTCCAGGCTCCCTCCCCTCCCCCTGACCCCGGCACTGCAGGGCAACATTGGGCAGGGCGCGGGGGCGTAAAG
>JAWQFJ010012985.1:0-10000 GCA_034096865.1 Theodoxus fluviatilis | reverse complement strand
CGTTGGGACCCGGGGTGGGTCTGTTCTCATCCCCAACCCACAGGGGGGTCTGTTCTCACCCCCAACCCACAGGGGGTCTATTCTCACCCCCAACCCACAGGGGGGCCATGTGTGGGGAGGAGCAATGTAGCAGCACCCATGATCCGGCAAAGACTGTGCGGTGAGTCGGTGATACAGTTCACGCCATGGAAGACTATATGGCCGAGTTGTTATGTGAAGTGCGTTAAATCTGGATTGACGGCGCTGGTGCCTGTAGATTCGAGCATCCAGCGCTGGCACTAACGTCAATAGCGCACGACTTAATGCAAAGCTTGCCAGGTGTCTGCAACAATTTGTATTACTATTGATATATTTGATATTTCCTTCATATCAGTAAGCATGCTTGACCCGCAGTCGCTTGCTGCAAGTGGGCGCGGCGTTCCATACTGCGCTGATCCCAGAGCTGCGTCATTGAGCCAGGCGACTGACTTACACTGCTTCCCCCCACCCTAGAGTAAACCGGGCACCTGAGGACTGATCTGAAAAACTGTACAAAAATAGCATCTGTGCGTCCCTCCGCAGTCTAGTTGCCTGCACTCAGGGAATTGAGATTGTGTTGCAACAATTAAGAGAGTGTCCCCATGATCAGGGGGAAAGAGTGCGATTCGAGCACCCAACAGTGAGAATGCAATGGCAACACAAACGCTGACACTCTTTTGCTCTTCGCTAGATTCTGACGGACACCGCGAAAGTGGTTTTGATGATGCACACGGTTGACCGATTTTCCCCAAAAAATTCACACGGGAAAGAGTTGTGTCCGTTCAGGGTGCATTGAACTGCCCCCACTATATGGAGCTGCTATCCTCATATCGAGCTGCTACCCCGGGTATTGAACAGCCACCCCGCGAGCCGCAAATCTCATCTAGCCACCCGCGTCCACCCGGAAGTGCCAGGTAGAAAAGCTTGACCTGGAAAGTCGGTGCGGATATCCTCCCTCCCCCACTTTTATCCCCCCCCCCCCTGTCCTCACCTTCTGCCTGGCTCCCCCTCCCCTCGCAGCCTAACCCCTCCTCTCCACGACCCCCTTGTTCTCCCCTGGGTCCGCTCTCCCCCTGTGGACCTTGCGGCGTGGCCCCAGGCCGGTGGGGATCAAACAAAAGCCGGCAGAGGTGCCAGATAACCGCGCATCGATCTGCGCACGTGTCCTTCAGAACCCGGATGCAGTTGACTAAACTCTCCATCGATTCCGCGCGTGCGCGCAGGAGTGCCGGTAGCGCCTGAGTTCCCGCGCTTTTGTCTCCAGGGCTCGTCACCAGCGCCACTGTGGCTCCGAGCAAGCGCTCAGTGCTGGGCCCAGCCTCACCTAGGCGCGTCAGGAAAGCTGGTCAACTCCGTGGATGTTGTGCCAGAACATCAAAGGATTTCTGTTGCTTTACCGTTATGTTCCTATCTGGATTCAATTCGTCATTGTCTATTGTTTCTCCTCTCTTTCAGTCAAGACATCATGATTCAATATTCAATTCAAACAACGTAGTTGAACACAGTGCTCTTTTGAGAGTGAAGTCGGCGTGGCAAGTGGATGGGTGATGGCCCGAGGAAAGGAAGAGGGTTGAATTGGGAAGAGATACCTGTACTAACCAAACAAGAAAAGGCTAGTATAGGAAGTTCAATGAAATAATGACTGCAATTTCAAAAGGTTCGCGGCAAGACCGGGGAATGAGAAGGCGGTATCGACATTTACCAAGCCCAAAACAGCAAGTGTAGGAACCTCACAGAAATAATATAACTGCAATTTCAAAAGAAACGCAACGCGGCAAGGATCCACTCAACAAAATCGATTAAATCCGGCACAATGCGAGCGACAACCATTTTCAGCAGCAGAGATTTTCGACAACACACCATTCACAGATGGAGCTGTGATCCGTAGCGGAACTTTGAGCACGCATGCGTACACAGGCATCGATCCGCTCTGGCGTGCTTCCTGAACGCGCTGTTTGCCCGCACGTGCAGGGAATGAGGTTGAGCGACTCACGCATGACACGCACGCGACCTGAGCCAAAGGTGGCTTGGGCCCAGGTATGCCTGTGTGGACATATGGACAAACACAGGGAGAAAGGCGGTGCCTTAACATGTAGTAAGGCCAGATTTTCACTAGTATTGAGGTGGTCTTCGGACCAACACAGGAAGAAATGTGGTGTCTTCACAGGAAGTAAGGCCAAGCCTTCACAAAAATGAAGGTAGTCTTCTTGACCAACACAGGGAGAAATGTGGTGTCTTCACAGGAAGTAAGGCAAGGCCTTCAGAAGTGGTGTGATGGCCGTCTGAACCAACATAGATAGAAAGGTGATGTTTTCCCAGGTAATACGTCCAGATACTCAATGGTAGTGAGATAAAGTTTTCATGCACTTTGGGGTGACATTTTCAACCAGTAGAGCTGTGTGGTTTTCTGGACCAATAGGAAGAAACGTGACGTCTCCACAGGTAGTAAGGCCGGGTCTTCAAAGGTAGTCAAACACAGTTTTCACGCAATGCGAGGTGATGTTTCAAAGGCACAAAGGCAGATCTTCACAGGTAGGATCTGTATAACTTATATCTTTACAGGTGGTCAGGACAGAAATCTTTATAAGAGGAACAATGACAAGGCCTTCAGAGCTGCTAAACTGAGACCCTCCCAAGCAATGAGGTGAGATTTATAGGGTAGAAATGAGAGATCTTTACAGGTAATGAGGTGAAGTTTTCCCAACCTGCGAGGTAAGATTTTTAATGGCGAGTCTTCTGTGTAGCCAGGTGAGGTCTTCACCCGTAGTGAGATGGCTTTCCTGACAAGGAGAAAGGTAACGTTTCTCGTTTGGTAAGGAAAGATCCTCACAAACAGTACAGTGCAATCTTAACATCGTCAAGGTAATATCTTCCCAGGAAGTGAGGTGAAGTTGTCACACGCTCTATGGGGTGAATTTCAAAGATGGCTAGGAGTATGCCCCTTTGTAATGAGTTAAAGTGTTCGAAAGAAGAGGAATGTACAATTTCAAAGCGAGATTGACACGAATACTGAATAGAAATATCCACAGATGGTGAGGCGAGGCTCTGTAGGGAGCAAGGTGATGTCACAAGCACAAAGGCGAGAAATTCTTGAAAATGGTCAGTTGAAGTCCTCATGGCCACAGGCCTTCTTTCTCATCTGCAGTGAGATGAGACCCTCATAGTAAGCAGCCGTGTTCTGACACACACACACCCGCTAACGGTTGCACAAATATGGACCTACTTTACATATAATTAGCTGAGATTTTCCTAGATGGGTGTCAAACTGACATATGTGTCAAGTGGGTTCTTCCCAGACAAAGAAGAAAACTTGCGCCACCCTCACTAAATTACATGTAGATACACAGCAGAGTTCGTAGGTCATGTTGTCTTCGATGGCAGAGTTACTGTTGCATATGTTCGAATTCCATATTCATTTTATACAGGCGAAACGTCTTTCAGATGGGTTGTCATCTCGCCAGCACAACAAGACGGGCCGACACCACATGGTAACACCTCAATACATTTGGGGGCTGACAACTGGCAAAAACTTCACACCACCCCTTGCCTCCTTTCTATACTACCAGACACTAGGTTTTCCGGACCTGCTTCCTGTATTTCGTCTCGATGGATCTCCAACATGTTTGGAAGTCCACCAGATGATACGAAATTGAAATTTAAGTCGTGAGAGCTTATGCAGTTGTCAAGCTTCCCGATCTAGTGTACAATATCGATGTCTAGATGGAGAGCCTTGCATTCATTGCCGATTTGTGGTTGCAGATCTGACTGTGACCCATTGATTATTGCAGCGATTGACGAAGAACGGCATGACTTGCAATGTCAGCATGAATTGATTGCGAATGGCACTGACAAAAGTGCATAACGATCCTGGAAATAAAGTGGAAAATGATTTCTACGTTGATGGATGACAGTTGTTAATCTCATTTACTTTCTCATTTTGACGGCCACGTTTTTCGGTGATAAATAATTGCAATTGAAAACAAATCACCCAGAACGCAATGGCGACCTTTCTTGCTACGGTTATACAAGTCCAGGTACTTCCTTATAGCCCGGTCTACGTGAGAGTCGAGCTGACGATTTGATAGACACCATTTTGAAAGATGGCCGCTTCTGGGCTGGTCGCGGATTAGTCATCGCCGGTTCTCCCCGGCGGTAAATACCGAGCGAACCTGATTAGTCACAGAGTGTGTGGGCCCTCAACTGCGGGCAAACACCCGCGATTCAAAGCTCCCGGGCCCCATCATAGGGCAAATGACTCAATTTGTTGCGCAAGCACAGTCGGGGTGCTGTCACCGCTCGCATGGGCCGCCAAGCCACCCCACTCCCCGAGGCGGATCCGCGCAAATATCATCGGCCGTGATTATTTTTTGAAAAGCAAGCAATTTCATCCTCGGTCACCGGCGCCATTGTAGAGAAGCTGGGGGTCGGGCACGGGCGAGGCGACGACGGCGCGGCGTCCCCCCTTCATTACGCACCTCACTGGACACGGCACCCGCGCAGGCCCAACAATTACCCACCGGAAATGGGCCAGTGCGCAGACTCCGGCCGCGAAGGATGCCGGGACAAAGGTGTCGCTGGGACGACGTACCCGACATGCACGGCGCGAGTTGTAGGGAGACGGAGGACGGATTAGTGAGGGGTCGGGGAGACTGGGTTTGCAGAGGTGGAAATACAGGAGGTGGGGTTATTAGTAAGGAGATGCGGGACTCGTGGGAGAGTGTTGAAAGAAGGTAGCCAGTGAATGGTGTGGCTCCCCAAGTATATCCGTCTGAGTTGGGACCTATCGAAAACGGGTCAGGAAGGTAGAATGAGTAAAGTTGTGCCTCGAGGAAGTGAGTTTTAACAGAGGTAAGACTGCTGGAGGTAAAATCAGTTGTATCGAGGCGATAATCTTGCATGTTGAGGTACTGATATAGGCTGTATTCAGAAAGACAGAATACTGAGGATTGGGCGCCTTGAGGAATAGGACTTTAGACAAAATCGTTTCGGACTTAGAATTCTGTAGATGATAGGAAGTTGGGCCTGGTGGGTTGAGCAGTTCGTAGGTGGTCCTGGAATGGTGTGAATTAGGCAGGTGAGAGTTGAAGTTTTGGGGCTTCAACAAGCACGACATGACCATGGAACGGAGGCTCCTTGAAATATGGAACAATGAAGAGAAAACAAAACTGAGTAACTAGAAACTGAAAGACTCGGTTAGAAGTAGTCAAGAAAAATGGGCTTTCGCCGTGACATTAATATCCCTCTGTCTCGAAATGGGTGTATATATTTCTTCTACATGCACAGAATCTAGGGCAATGCATTTTTCCACAGATTATGGAAAATATCTCGTACTATTGGCCTCAACTATATTGAGAGTCTTGACCTTCAGACATTCGTGATGTAAAAAAAATCTAAGTCCTTGTTGAGAGGAGTTCCTTGAGGGCGAGGAAAAAAGGTCTGGGAAGAAAAACCCTCGACACTGTAGAGGAAAAGAAGAGACAGTCATCTGGTGGATGACAAACTGCAGGGGATCCAGGCCCAGACTGCATTCAGACACAAAGCACTCCCTGAGAAGGCGAACAGCTCCTCACATCCTTTTTCTTCCCACCGAAAGGTAGCGCCGCCTGGGGCAGGCCCTGCTTCCGGTTTGTCCTTGCCGTCGGCGCGCGCTCTCGCAGCTCGGGATGAGTGGGGCACTGTCTATGGATCCCTCTCTTTTGCGCATGCGCCAGCCCACAAAAGAGCGTGCAGCCATTGTGGGAAGGTACGGTCGTGCTTGTTTAATTTACCTGCACGGCCACAGGTCGATGTGACGAGGACGCCTTCGTCTCGCGGACGCCTTGCCACGCCTGCCATCTTGTCCCTGAGGTGGATCGGAATTCAGAGAAGAAAAAAGAGACAGAGAGAGAAAGAGAGAGAGAGAGAGAGAGAGAAAGAGAGAGAGAGGGAGAGAGAGAGAGAGAGGGAGAGAGAGAGAGAGAGAGAGAGGGGGGGGGGCGAGTGAGAGGAAGGAAGAGAGAGAGAGACAGAGGGAGGAAGAGAGAGAGAGAGAGAGAGAGAGAGAGAGAGAGAGAGAGAGAGAGAGAGAGAGAGAGAGAGAGAGAGAGGGAGGGCGATGGAGAGGGAGGAAGAGAGAGGGGGGGGGAGAAGAGAGAGAGAGAGAGAGAGAGAGAGAGAGAGAGAGGAGAGATAGAGAGAGAGAGAGAGAGAAAGGGGGAGAGGGAGGAAGAGAGAGAGGGAGAGAGAGAGAGAAAGAGAGAGAGAAAGAGAGAGAGAGAGAGAGAGAGAGAGAGAGAGAGAGAGAGAGAGTGAACACAGGGTGGAAGGCCTCTCCTGTACGTCTCCGCGCCAGTCTGTCCCGTGCAGTTCTTTCAGTACGACTTTCCCTGCTAAGGCGGGCCTGTTCTGTGCTGTTTCTACAATCCCCATATAGGGTTGGATTAATTTTTTTAAAGATACTCGCCGTGTTTCTCTTCGTCATTTGCGAAAGGCAAAATGACCGTATTCGAGCAGTGGCGTGACTTGGCTTACAAAGGCTGAAGCACCGTAAAGCTTCGTTCCTCCATCCGTCCACCCAGCTACTTCTTACAGCTCGGTGTAGGCATGCGCAGTACTCTTGTTGCAGAACGCGTGCAAGCCGATTCCGCCTCTCGGCCAAACCAGACTGGCCCAGCAATCACTGCGCATGCGCACCCGTTCGATACCGGCGCCGTGATTTCGTGTAGGCCTGGGGCCGTAATATGTCGAATAAGCAAAGAGGTGTCAGATTTTCACGCCACAAACAATGTCAGCCCATGTTTGGAGAAAGGCTGAGCCCCGAGGGAGAAAGAGTTAAATGCAGCGTGCGAATTCCTACGGTGGTAAATCGCATTGCCACAGCTATAGGCCTCAGCTGTCATGGAAAGGAGACTCAGAAATGACTTTTTTGTAAGACAACCCAAGACCGGTTTTTTTTAAAGACAAATAATGCCTCTCATCTCATACTTTAAGTAATTCTTTACGACGCGCTGATTAAGTGAATTTTCTCCGGTCACCTGCATCCATTTCTCATGGTGTTTTTATCAACAAGACTAAAATAGGTTTCCATGAAAGATAGTTTCTGTCCGATATTAAGTGAACTACTGTAAAATACTCGAGTGCTCTGTAGGTTGTATTTTGAAATATAAAGAAATGATATTAAATATTTTAACACCCTATTCTTCAAGCGAATGCAAAATAAAAGCTTGTCTTTTTTCGGTGGAACGAGGTCTTACCACCCAAAAAACCTAAACAGACTTGCAGTTAGACTATTGCTAGGGGAGATACTTTTTTCAGTCTCTATAAATATGTCCATCCATGAATTGTATACAAATGCGAGATGGAGCGGAAATAAAACATGCGATAAACAGTTTATCATCACTAAACGTTAATTCGGACACACTTTGAAATCCCGTTCAGGAATAAAGGATTACCAAAAAATGTTCTTATACATCATTTGTCAGTGTCAGTCTCTCTCAGAAACGCTCTGTGTAACATCATGCCCAGTGGAGAAAAGTTGAGAGCTTCTATCTCCAGCGTAAAACATAACGACATTTTTGGCATATATCTTTGAAAAAGAACTATTTCAGACCGAAGCAGAAGTCTGCGAGGCTGAACATCACACGCGCCAGGCGGGCTACTCGGCCACCCGAGAATCCCCAGGGAGACGAAATATTTATTTTTTGGCGCCACCATTCGCTGCGGAGCTCTCGCCGTCGGTGTAGCCGCCATCTTGCCCGGGGCTGCCACGCTAAGCGGCGGTGCCCGAGCCTACAGTGACGTGATCGGCACCAGAGGAAAGCGCAGTAAGTCTTGGTCGGGCGCCACGGGTATCACGTAGCCTGCGTGCCATTTTGCATATCCAGTGCTGGCATTGCATTGTTGCTGCGTACCGAAGGCGGCCGTGTATTTACCGCTTGCAAATCATGCTTCCATATCTGGTCGTACGCCCGCAGCAATTTGTTAATATGCCATCACCACCCCTCCCGTGCTCGGCCCAAAAGGCATCTGGGCCGAGGAGAAAAGGCAAACAGAAGATCTGGCCAGATCATCGGCAAATCTCCGCTAACAAAAGATGAGAAGAATGTCTCCTGCGAGGATTTGTAGTCATGTAGTCCTGATTCCGCTCTGTGCTATAGCTCGTGAACACTTTGAAAAACTGCACGGACTCACAAGATATACCTCCGTGAACTATGAATGCCGAAATTATTACTTCAACCTATCAGTTGGTAATTCAGTTTTGCATTTCAAACCATTTTCCCGGTAAGTTGTTGGTTAAAAAAAAGACACCCTGCATCTCCCTATGCGATTTATACAAGGCGAATGATAGGGGAAATAGAGACTTGGTTTGCTCGTATTCTGATGAGCCTCAGTGTTTTTCGCGAATATGGCTTTAAATAGCTTATGAATATTTACAAACCACGCAACTTTATTAATCTACATCTGCGTCTTTGAACAATTGGAATTACGGTTATTACGGCGTATTGCTTTGTACTCTTGTCCACGAATACACAGCGTTTCATTGTTTCATGCAGATTCCTTTTCACATCTTTCACGTGTTTTCCACATGGGTTTTTATTACTGACGATGACAAGTATACAAGTGCACATTTCTTCTTGTACTCTTCACTCACTGCTAGCGCCATTGTCCGAATGTTTGTCAGAGCAATCGTTTGTCACTGCGTTGTCTATACTTCGCGGTGGTCCTCTTGCAATAATGATTAATGGAGAAACTGTTCAGTCGGTGGAAAACTGCAATGGATCACAAACTGTTTGTATTCACTTGGAGAAGACCTGGGAAAATCCTATTTATTTCATTTGCCTCAATTAGCAGGTGAGGAATTCACTGACGTACGAGTTTCCCCAGCATCTCTGGCACTGCATCCTCATCAACGCATCATTCAAGGCTGTTCTGAACGAATCTTGTAGAGACGTTAAAGTGTTTTCGTTCTTTAAAACACTTGGCTACGTCTTCGCTGTAATTTAAACTAGGTGTCAGAACTTAGATGGACGTGAATGTGATATAATGGCACTATTCAATTTTGGGGGGTATTTGTTAAGAGCGATTAAAGACAAGCTTTTGTTGTTTTTCACCGGTTGATCACAAAATGCAATAAATACTAGACAAATATGTTGTCCCGTGTGCATTTAGGGCAGTTTTGCAGATAGGGGAATGACGTAAATGATTTCTCTATTAAAATCGCTTTAAAATGCTTAGTCAGAATGAGTGCGCTGAATATCATCCGTTGTATTTGTACTGTGTCAGGATAACGAAAAACTTGCGAAAAAACAACTACGACATCCATCATTCTGAGCTGTATTGTACCTCATCAGTACCTCCAACATGTATCTTGCAGCATATCAATTGAAAGGCAATTGAATAATCTATCAGATGGTGAAATAAAAGTGAAATATCATGCATAGTATGTTAGAAAATGAGACTGAAACAACAAAAATGAAATGAAAGAAATTTGAAAATTAGTGAAGAACATCAATAACTCACTTGGAGCTATCACAACATCCATCTGGTTGATCTGTGTCATCTTCTCAGTACACAATATACATCCACTTGGAAAGGTCCATTCCAAATTTGAAGCAAATTTGTCCAACAGGTCTTGAGTTGTTAAATTCACAGTAATCCCACTGCCCATCATATAAAACTCTCTCTGCGCAGAGTTTCTGTTTTGCTTGAAAAAAGCACGCGCACCATTCATCAATTAGGAATTACTGTGCCTCATCAGTTCCTCAAACATGTATATTGCAGCATATCAATTGAAAGGCAATTGAATAATCTAATTAGAAATTACTGTGCCTCATCAGTTCCTCAAACATGTATATTGCAGCATATCAATTGAAAGGCAATTGAATAATCTATCAGATGGTGAAATAAAAGTGAAATATCATGCATAGTATGTTAGAAAATGAGACTGAAACAACAAGGTTAGGACAAAAATAGTGACAATTAGTGAAGCACATCAATAACTCAC
>JAWQFJ010012982.1:0-29565 GCA_034096865.1 Theodoxus fluviatilis | reverse complement strand
GGAGGCTGGTGCACACAGTTAAAGGCAACAAAAACAAAGGTCCCCATGTATAAAGGTTTCAAATGGTAACGCGAGGGTTATGATTTTGATGAAAGTCGAATGTGGTTATGTTTACAAAGGGGATAAAGCAAGCAGCAGCTAGGAGTATCCAAAAACCACGTACACACTACATATGTAGGTCTGGTCGGTCAGCAGGAGGTACCGGACCGGCATTAAGAAGGATACACACAGGCTTTAGTCCTGAGCGGGGCGGTCGAGCTGAGAAAGTTGTCTATAGTTGTAACTAACCAGGCGAAAATTTGAGAGCGTGAGAGAGATATGCTGAACTCACAAGCGCGCAGCCTCGCTCTTCTCCTGAGCCCTGCCGCCCCCACTTCTCCACAACCCTCATGTACCCGCAGCCATCCCGAGAACAAGCCACTATCTCCAGATTTTCCGCTTTGTCCTCCTCCTCCGTATAAGTTGCTCTATTGGATGCCTAATTTGGTTGAAGAGAAATGAAGGAGAATGCATTCACTTCACATCGGCATGCCACCTACTTCAGGCCACCCCTGTGCTGAAACTATTGGGAAGGGGCTTTCAATAGTTAGAGTTTCCGGTTGATTGGCGGTCGGGTGGGGGAGGGCGCAGGAGAGAGCAAGCAGGGGAGAGGAAGAGAGTAGATGAAGAGGAGTAGGGGAGGCGGGGCCCAGCCCCCTCACGAAACAAGCTTACTGGGCCTAGGAGAACATGCATGTTATTTGTTTTTAACTTTGGATGTTAGGAGGGAAAAGTTGTTGTTTTATGGAATATAGATATGTCATGTATGGTAGTATGACGTCAAAGTTCCAGATTTAAAAGTTTGTGCATTCTATGAGGTGTAACGAAATTATTATGGCACTATTATTGAGTTATTAAGAAATTGTAGTGTTTAATTGCGATAATATGTTAACTCCTCTCGTTACTGCTCTCTCTACATTCGAGATCAGCTGACCTCTACTCTCTCGCTATGTGCTCCTCTGAACTCTCCTCTACTCTCTCCTCCCTATCCCCCACCCTTACTCTGACGCTGCCCTCGCCAAGACCGAACCACCCTCCTGATTACTCCATTCTCTCTTCACGTCTGTTAGACCTCCCTCTTTTTTTTTTGTTTTTGTTTGTTATTTATTTTTTTTTTCGCCAGGACCCCCCCCCCCCCCCCCGCCCCCCCCCCCCCCCCCCCCCGCACCCCCCCCCCCCCCCGCCCCACCCCCCACCCCCCCACCCCCCCCCCCCCCCCCCCCCCCCCCCCCCCCCCCCCCCCCCCCCCCCCCCCCCCCGCCACCCCGCCCCCCGCCCCCCGACCGCCCCACCCCCCCCGGCCACCCCATCCCCCCCCCCCGCCCCGCCCACCCCCACCCCCCCCCATCCCCCCCCCCCCCCCCGCCCAGCGCCACACCCCCCCCCACCCCCCCCCCCCCCCCACCCCCCCCCCCCCCCCCCCCCCCCCCCCCCCCCCCCCCCCCCCCCCCCCCCCCCCCCCCCCCCCCCCCCCCCCCCCCCCCCCACCCACCCACTCTCTCTCTCTCTCTCCACATTTGAATATTTTGCCTCAAGGGCTGAATGTAAGAAAGGCACTACTGCCTAATTCACTACCCTTGTAAAATAAAGTTCGTTCGTTCTCTCTCTCTCTCGGTCTGTCTGATCTGTCTCGTCCGTCCGTCCGTCCGTCCGTCCGTCCCTCTCTCTCTCTCTCTCCATATCCCTGCAGATTTTCGTACATAATCTTCTGTACACGTATTTGAATAAGTCGAGCAAAATCGCTCAGAACAGACTTATAGGTTTCAGGTACTGATGGGAAAACAAGTCTTAGCATCCTTTCGTAAGCATGTCCGCGTGCAGTAGTAAAGGCCCGTGTACTTGAATACTCACCTCAGAGAACAGCTGCAAAATCTGGCACGTTGTTTGGCTCGTTAGCACACGGCGCTACTGACTCAGAAAGTGTAATGGAATGAATGAATGAATAAATGAAGAATGAATGAACGAACGAACGAACGAATGAATGAATTAGGTTTTAGGACCCAGCTTCCCCTGTAGACTACATAAGGCCATTGATCACAAAAATCACAAAAGCTGGGGTGCGTTCAAGTCCCTCTTCAGAGGCCTACGCAGAACTACAAATCACCTACAACGTCGTTCAGTCTTCACAGTTGAGTCGTTTACGGCCGAATGTAGTCGAGTTTTAACTACGGCAAGGCTTCACACATTCTAGTTCACTAGAGACTTTGCCTACCTCACAGAATGGCCTGCGCAGTGCACGTGGAGTTGAAGACAGAACGCACCCCTGGTCTGATCACGTCACATTCAGGGAGACACATAGGCCTATTCTAACCCTAACTTTTTCTCGGCTGCTTCTGCTACAGCAGTCAGAGGTCTTTATCTTGGGGAGCCCATGCTGCCTGCAGACATCGCGAGCGGTGTACCCAACGCATCCTCGGGCTCTCCTTTTTGTTTCGAGAACTATGGCCCCGAATCCTCGGCAATCCAGGTGCTTGGAGGGAGGGATTTTCACGGCCTGTCATTCATTGTAGGCTATGCAAGGCCATTAATCACGAAAATGAATTATTTCCCTAGTCATTCGCATGGAACAAAATGCATAGGCAGCACGAGGAGTCTATTCTGACCCCCAACCCACAGAGGGTGCCAGGTGCTTGACAAGTGGCTTGTACTTCGCCAGTGTCATGTGATGTCATGTTTTTCCAAGGGCGCGAAATCCCCCCTTTCGCAAAAGCGGGTTCTACCCTTTCAACAAGACCAACAACTTTATCAGAATGAGGCTCTCAGACACTCCAGGGGTGCGAGTACTCAAAAGCAATTTGGGGCCGATTTCTGGGATATTTTTGGGGGGGTGATTTTAACATGTAATTTGAAGGTACTAAAGATCATTATTCAATTCAAAATGGTAAGAATTTTCGTCAACAGGATGGATGGATGGATGGATGAAGTTTTTTGGCCTATCAGCCTTAGCAGGTTATTTGAGGCCATTGGGCACAATAATCATGAGAATAAATTAGAGTAAGTGAAAATAAAGTCATGTCCCTAGTTAATCACCTCTTACAAATCACGTAGGGAGATGCAGTGGGTCTATTCTGACCCCCAACCCACAGGGAGGTTCTGTCAACAGTCAAGCCAGTTTCCTTTCATTCTGTCGAGAAAATGGAAACAGTGATGGAGATTTGGTGCGGGAATGAAGGGTCTTGGCACTGATAACAGATGAAAAAAAGTTTTCTTTTCAGAATGAACACAGGCCAAAGCAAGCACTGTACATGTATTATAAATGCGTCATTCTTGATTATCACTAGTAAGCATATGTTCACCCTTAGGGTGAATATCGAAATGGTTCATCAGTTTTCTGTGATCTTGTGTGAAGCCTATATATCTTGATAATGGGTTTCTGCTTCATTATTTCTGTTCCAACAAGACCAAGTTGTCTTTTTAATTTATTGGCTTGCAAAAAAACTTTTAGCAGATGTAATCACTAATTAGAAATTATTATATCATATATAGCTGCAAGTAATTAGAGGAGGAAAAATATCAAATCCAGAGTCAACACGTTACAGAAACTTTAATCCTACAATTGCCAGACTACTGTATTAAGCGTAGCTCTCACAGAAACATGAGCGACAGAACTGCAAGGTCTAAGAACAAATCCTCCTTTGCCAAAAAGTTTACTTGTAGAGTGAAATTGGAGCAGCAAATACCAATTTCAGCATGAGCTCAGATTACAAAGATACAGTTAGCTGGTAGCAAGCAACACGTGAAGTAGCATCCATTAAGAGAAAGGAGTGGAAGTACATCACCAAGCAATGTTACAACTTGGAATGAGCTAAAGCACTAGACAACAATTCAGCATTCTGATCCTCTCCTTCCAACCTCTCATCGAGCGCTTTCCCTCTCTCACACAATATGTACACAGTTCCTACAACAGTACTATACAATACAGTTTACAATGGAACCTACACAAGACAACAGTTTGCAATACTTTCCATCGAGATATGCATATGAGATATCTGGAAGCATGGATGTCCAGCTATGGATAAGTTGATTAAACTTTCTTTATCAGCTTTTCTATTTCACCAAGTGAGATCTTACTCCACAAAGGTGCATATCAGAACATAGATAAACTGGTGTGCATAAGCTGGAAGTATAACTACTTCCCAACTGGA
This sequence comes from Theodoxus fluviatilis, assembly GCA_034096865.1. NCBI lineage: Eukaryota > Metazoa > Mollusca > Gastropoda > Cycloneritida > Neritidae > Theodoxus > Theodoxus fluviatilis. The sequence goes on along the minus strand of JAWQFJ010012982.1, from coordinate 25,381 downwards.
TAGAAATGGGGGAAAGAAAAATATCACCTCCTCATAGAGGTAATGAGTCTTTTGCACGGTAGACTACCCAAGTATTACATCTATGTATGCACTCCATGCTTGCCAAGTACATTACAATAGATATATTTTTGCAAAACTCCTTCATCCAGATAGTTTCACCAATTGAAAAAAATGGACGTTGCAAATTTGAGCAGTGGGCAAGAGATGCAGTTCATTACTTTCTTCCACTTTTTCTTTATTTCAATGCACGGGGTCATTGTCATTCACAACTCCACCATGCCAGTTAGACGAAAAAGCCAAGATTTCTCTGTGGCGCATCTCTCTTCATCAACAGTCCTATGATCAAGCATGACACCAGTAGAGGGAAGGAGTCCTGAGGTGGCTGGGGGACGGCGAGTCAGAGATGTCTGCTTTGCCTAGGCGTGGGCGGCCTCCTTCTTGTTGTAGGTGACAAGCATCTTCTTGATCTCACCGATGGCACGGCCTGGGTTCAGGCCCTGGAATGTAATGGAGGCAACTTTCAGACTGATGATGGAAAACTTTGAAAAAACTCTTCATCAACAGAGTGGATGAATATCCTCAAGTGAAAAAGTCTATTATCCCCTTCCCTGCTTCGCCCGAAACTATCTTGGGCCTCGACTGCTCCCGCTGTGCTATGTCCCAAGACAGTCTCGGGTCTTTATTCCAAGGGAGGAAACTCTAAATACTTTGAACCAGTCCCTGCGTTCCGTTGACTCTGCTTCATCTCTGCTACGCTGTAGCAGGGTCAGGAGTTTCGATTGGTCGGTTTCTTTAATTATTTTAAAAGCACGTTACCATTAAAAGTAGAGGGTTTTGGAGGCCCCCTTTGAATACACGAATCCCCAATATTATTTCACACTCAAATTTATCACTCTTGAACGAAGAAACGACTTAATAAAAGCATTAGGGTCGAAAATCCATTAATAACAAAAGGGAGGTAACCATCACCAGTCATAGAGGAAGGTCAAGGAAATCCAAACATGTGTGTCGTCTGCTAAATTGTTACTCTCATGGGTATAAATGCCGACGTTTACTACAAATATCAAACCAAGACATACAATCCACTCTGCCACGGTGATGAGAGCACGAAAACATTTATTTCTTCGAAATTTGACAGCAATCGGCACGTATTCCACTTCCATGTTATGTAAACTCCATGGTTCGAAGCATGTTTACCGTGGAGTGACTTCCAATTAGTTGTGTTTAGTATGAGCCAATCAAATGCGGCTACGAGTTCTGTAGTTTCATCGTTGCTAGGCACAGCAAACGCTCTAGCTGCTGCGCGACCTTTGACAGGAAGTTGACCTCTGCCACTGGGTGAAACGTCACCAAAGATTGTGTATGAATGATTTTCCACCCTAATACTTTTATTATGTCGTTTCTTCGATCAATAGTGATACATTTGAGTGTCAAATAATATTCGAGATTCGTGTATTCAAAGGGGGCCTCCAAAACCCTCTACTTTTAATGGTAACGTGCTTTAAAAATAATTAAAGAAACCGACCAATCGAAACTCCTGACCCTGCTACAGCGTAGCAGAGATGAAGCAGAGTCAACGGAACGCAGGGAGTGTCTGTAGCTGTTAGAGTTACGTCCCTTAGGGCTTCCTCGGCGTTCGACTTACATGGATTTGAAGTATTTTTCTTGCAATTTTGATTGATTTGATCATGAAATGACTTCTGAGAGAACCTATTAAGCTTGTTTGTCAGCACTGGAAGTGTTGAATGAACTTTTCAATGATCCTGACAGCCTTGCAAGGATTTTTATGAATAAGTTTGATGATTATTAATATCTTCTGTGTATTTGTGCAAAATGTCAAAGCAGTTATCTGGAAAACAAATATACTATGACTGCACAAAGACAGGAACAGTAAAATGCAAAAACTGGTCCCGGCATATGGCATGTAATGTATACGGCAGTGAAGAGGTTAATAAGAGAGGGAAAGAACTTCAGGATGACACGACCCTTGTAAATGTGCTTTTTCATATCATCAAGACTTCATGTGAAATCATTCTATATTGCAAATGGTTGCACTGCTTCCAACAACTTTTTTTTATTTTATTTCACATGCTGCAACATCCTGACACTAATTAAAGTCACAGACAGTGACTAATTTATGAGATTCAGTAGAGCTTCATATGTTCATTAGTAGTTCAAAACATAATCATATCATATATTCATTTTCATTTCTTTTTTCCAACAATCTCCCATCCTCTGATTTCAACATGAGAAAGTGGTCACCTGTGCACACCTAGCCTATCAGGAGAGGTCAAGTTATACAGCAAAATGAGTTAGCTTTCTCACCTTGGGGCAGGTCTTGGTGCAGTTCATGATGGTGTGGCATCGGTACACCGAAAACTTGTCCTCCATCATGGACAGGCGCTCATTGGTGAAGTCGTCCCTGGAGTCGATCATCCACCTGAAAGGACAAGGGCCTTATGATGCAAGTGCTGACAAAAAAAGAGAAGAGAGCATATCATTTAAGAAGCAGTATCTCATCATTTAGCATGTAGTTCACTCTCCAAACTCAATCAAATCTCAAAACTCAAAATGATGCATGCACTTTTGGTTTTTTTAAAGTCAATCAAGATATTCCATTGTTAGCAATTCAATGATGTTTTCATTTTCTGGTGAAAAAAAGTCTATTCATGTTTGAGAATTCCTTTTCACAACTACATCCCATGAATATGTGACTCCTGGCCCACCCATACTGAGTGGGAAGTGGATGTTGCAATTATTCCGTTAGTTTTTCACAACGTTTCAAAGCCATTGCAAAGTCCTCATTACTTGACCTGTTCAGCATAGAAACAGTGTATGTCCTGCATGAACCTAACATGAGTGTTTTGCAACTTTTTACTGATGATAACACACACAAGCATGCATCTACAAACACACATGCATTCATCCACATGCATACATGTGTGCATGCGGACACACACACACACACACACACTCTCACACACACACACACACACACACACACACACTCACACACACACACACCACACAGACACATCCATGTCAACCACCTACACACACAGAACCATGGCAACGCAGGAAGACTGACCTGTAGGCCTGCATAAGGACGGCAGGTCCGAGGTACTTGTCCGAGTTCCACCAGTAGCTGGGGCAGGAGGTGCTGCAGCAGGCACACAGGATGCACTCGTACAGGCCGTCCTGTGGAAGCGAGACATTGGCGCGTCAGTGTCAGAGTACGCATAGCTCCTGGTGGAGACCTGACTGCTGCCAGATGACATATCAAGATGTCGGCATCACCGAGGCTGATCACCGTCGCCACACACACACACTCCTACTGGTTGTCCTTTGGAGCATCAGCAACAATCAATGTCTGGTTCATCTTCATGCCAGGTGACGAAGTAAACACTTAAGCACTTCCTTCAACACCTGGGTGTTCATACATGGTATTGATGTGAGCAAGGGGGAGACCATTTCAAGCTTCACTCAGTCAATTTCAAATGGTAGTAACATTCACTCTATGAAAAACACAAGGTCAATGAAGAGAGAATTTCAACTTCCTGTCCTCATTTGCCAGATAGTAATAAACATTACTAGATGAGACACGCAAGATATCATCAAAGGGTAATAAATTCATAAACAAGTATGTACCCTGCAACTGCACTGGCATCACACACTAGATTTACAGAAGGGAGTAGACCAGGGACTCTGGAAAGAAAAGTTTCCAATAAGAGAGGGGTATTGCTGAAACAAAGGTTTTTGATCGACAAGCTGACAAGAAAATCATCGGAGCACATCATCCACAAGAGGATATTTCATTGGCTACACTACACCCACCAGCTTGGCTCTGTCCTCCACAGACTGGAGGTACTGTGTCTTGCCAATGTCAGCCTCGTTGTCATCCCTCTTCTTGAGGTAGGGCTCTATGGAGCGGTACTGGGCGTAGAAGTTGCTCATGTCCTGCAAGAAAGCACAGTGTCAGCAGTGAACATCATATTTAAGTTATACCAGGGACTGGGACAAGTCATCATGAAGTTCCTTTCAACTAAACATTCAACTGGTGAGATAAGCAAGGGAAACGTCAAAGCAATTTTCTTCCATTAAAAAACTTTATATTCCAGAAATAAGAAGCCACTAATTCAAATATATACATCATCATGTACTTCACACCATAACAAAGACATATTTTCTAATACCATTGTCTAAAAGCCACATCTTATCTCTCCTCTTGTCACATCATTTCACTTGTAGTAGTACTTTTCCCTCAGGCAGCAGATATCCTGGGTGATTAAGGCAAATAAGCTCTACATGATAAATCGGGTAAAACCAGCTGCCACTCAAGCACTATTCAATTAATCTGAAGTTCCTCTTTGCCTCCCCTATCAACTGGAAATCCTGTGTGCTTGACATTGGGGTTTGCTCAAGACTCAGCTTGGGAAAGATCCAACCAACCAAGGTTTACAGACAGTTCTGATTTTCTCATAGCTAATACCCTGACTGACTGAAGGGGATTAATGAAGTATATTTCACCTTCAACCAAACTGCTCTACAAAATCAAGTTTACAAATGTTTGCTCCACCAACACCCCAATCAGAGGCACAACCCATACAACCAGACTGCCATCCTACTCACCGGTACTAGATCCTTCACCACATACATGTGGGGCAAGGGGTACACCTTCACTGCCTTGCTGGGGTTGTCATTGATTTTGCTGCAAAGAGAAGAAAATTGATGCCTAACTTCAAACAACCTGTACATGCAACAACAGGCAGTGCAAATATTTTCATGCTGTGGACTGGCTGTTACATTGATGATAAACCTGTAAAATGACTTGACTAGTCTCAAGCTTTCATTAGAACAGCATCCATTGTTACTTTTTTTCTCTCCTTGTACCCCCCCCCCCCCCCCCCCCCAATGATTCACCAAAGCAGTTACTTCCCCTTTCCTGTGATCATATTGCATGTCAGCAGGAGTTGTCTCCCCTACTGGTGTCCCAGCCCTTACACAACCGCAGCCAAAGTAGCTCCAAGGCACAGTCAGCAGTCAGTGAGATTTTGCTCAATCCCTTACTTGTCCTACATGAGAAATAACAGACACCTACCACAGCACCAGTGCATTAGACTGATAAGTCTGTCAACTCTCTCTCAAAAAGTCTCTCTCTCTCTCTATCTCTCTAATTGGTAGTTGGCTGAAAGTATGTCGATCAATCAAATCACTCTCTTTCACATACACACACACACACACACTTACGCACACACACACTTACACACACACACACTTACACACACACACACACTTACGCACACACACACTTACACACACACACACTTACACACACACACACACACACACACACACAAGTGATGCGCATACTGACTAGATGCAGGCCAAGGTGTTGGTGCCATCAATGTTCATGGAGCAAGAACCGCAGATGCCCTCGCGACAGGATCGGCGAAAGGTCAAGGTGGGATCCATCTCATTCTTGATCTTGATGAGGGCATCCAGCACCATGGGGCCACAGCTGCAGAAAAACATTCAGAGTCTGAGCAGGCCGGCTCTCTGCTGCCCACAACATTCCGACCCACATGTTGAATGTTCCCTTTCCCCACAACTGTGCAGGATTTAAGAGATTTCTCACTCTAGAGTGGAAGCAATCATTTAACCCTCCCTTCCTAAGTACTCCTTGGCATAATGGATGTCCAGGGCCTTTTTTCACTGTTGGTGAAGGCCAGATCCTATTTTTACAGTATGCCCGTGTGCAGATCAACAGCAGTGGTTCTTACTCTAAACTTGTACAAGAGATTTATTGGTTGAATTTTAGTTCTGACAGAATCTGCTTAAAAGACTAAACAAAGACTACATCAAAGCATCCAAGGCCCTCCATCTGATGTGTCTGTTTTTAGGTTACTTCATAACATCACAACATTATTTTTTTGTGTTTCCAATAAACAAGGCCAAATGGTTTCATTATCACTGCTCTAAGCTACAAATTGCAATGTGCTTCAAAAGAAGAAAAAGAGGCAAAAATTAAGGACAAGCGATACAACAAATAATAAAGAAATAAAGAAATAAAGAAATAAATGAATGAATGAATGAATGAATGAATGAATGAATGAATGAATGAATGAATGAATGAATGAATGAATGAATGAATGAATAAAAAGGCAGTGGCACTTACTGGTTGAGGTCCAACTCATAGGTGACGACCTTGGGCTTGTCACCAGCCTTGTCAGGGTCCTGGAAGTAGACAGAGACCAGGTCACACCAGCAACACCCTTGGCAAGCATCCACAGCACTTTCATACTCTATCAAGTCCACCTCAAACTCAAACACTACATTGCTCAGTCTGACAAACCAGGAAGTATGTTAACAGGAGAATGGCTCTTAGAGGCCTGTCTGTACACAGGCAATGCAATGAGAAGTTAATATCAAACCAACAGGCATATGTTTAGAAACTTCCTAACCAGTCATCCTTCAAGAGCAGCATATAAACTCTCAAGAAGAATGCTACTACAGTACTAGGCTCTAGGTTATCTCATTCAGTGGAAGTTGTATTTTTCCCTAACTGGTTGGGGAAGAAGAGACTCTCTCTGTCTCTCTCTCTCTGTCTCTCTCTGTCTCTGTCTCTCTCTCTCTCTCTCTCTCTCTCTCTCTCTCTCTCTCTCTCTCTCTCTCTCATTCATGCATACACATACTGAAATAATCAAAGGACTCTAAGAAGAGGCCTGGAAGACTCACCCAACGGTAGATCTGGATCTTCTTCATGTTGGGTTTGGTTTTTGGAGCTGCTGCGGCTGCAGTCTGGGCACATCTTGCCTGCAAAATGGTCATGTACACTTTAGTCAGTTAATCTTGTATCTTGCACATATCCAATGCTCCATGCCCCACACCAACTGTGTTAAGTGGATTGGTGGGTTATTAGGTCCCACTTTGAAATTGATAAGAGATGGTAATGTTTAACAAGTGCAGGGTATGCTGATTCCAAGATACAGGACCAGGGAAAGAATTCTACTGAAGGCTGTAACTAGTGCAAGCCTTCTGCCCTTTTTCAGGAATGAAGGATGGATGGATGGATGGTGTTTTATGGCCCATCAGCCTTTATAGGCTATGTAAGGCCATTAAGCACAAAATCACTAGAAGAGTACATGCAAATAAAGTCACGGTGTCACTAATTATTCCTACAAATCTCATAGGGAGACGCGGTGGGTCTATTCTTACCCTGAACCCACAAGGGGATTTTCAGGAATCTCAAGCAGACACTTTAGTTCTCGAGCTACAATTTATAAAATTCTGTCTTGCAGATCCCTGGAAGATGGCTGCTATTTCTGTGCTAGAAAAAAATATTGATATGGCGGACCGACGTTACACAATGTGAACGTGCACCTGTGTCATAACAGAACACCGACACTTTCGTAACGTGGATTAATACATCGTCTCCAATCGGCAACTCATACTCATAGGATACCTTCTAAATTATGAGAATATGAGAGTTTGTGCATAAGAAATGGTCAGCGAGTCAATTTTAAAAGTGAAAATGCAGTTCATAGATCCACGGATCTGTATCTACAGGTCCGTGGTCTAGCAGAAGTCATGAGAAATGTCAAGGTTAAGGTCACGCAAGGTGACATCCGAACGAACTGCTGCTCTATCTGATCCGTACAACAACAAGAACCAAGAAAGAAAAAGGGGCAAATAAGACAGATATGGTTCCCACAAACGAAAAAGTTCTCAAAAGAGCAGGCTTACCTGGAACAGCTGGATAAGCGCTCGCTTTGCCGGAGCGAGCTTGACGAGCGCTGTTGTGGCCGCCATGTTGGGTTTGCATAAACTGTGTACATGCGCACAGAGTTCTTCCGCTTTATGAACCCATGGCGGTCAACACAAATCCCTGGTGAGGTAACTAGTGGGCTGTGACCTTTACGTAAATTTTTTGGCAGTTGAGGGGGTTTGTGGACTTACCGACTTAATGAATGTGTAACGAACTGACTGTTACACCACTCATATCATTGCTCTGTTTTATAAATGTTTTCGTTGGTTCTCTACAGAATAAGTTCTCTGCGATCGATCGAGTAAGACGCACACGCGTGTTTGAACTTGACACCGTGGTTCGTGACATGACAACGGAAGGAAGATTAATGCATAAAACTTTCTCTTTGGAACACAGGTGGCTGTCTTATACGTTTACTGCCAACTTAAGAAACTTCATTCAGTAGATTCATGTGGCAATCTGGCCCGAGAAAGACGACCTATCCAATCTCCGCCTCTAATTTGAGAGTAGGCGAAGCAGACGTGTGCACGTCGCATATATATTCGACTTTGGTTAAGGGCTATTAATTACTATTAAGGCTGAAGCTCGCAAGAGCTGGTCTCAGTTGAGTGCGTGCTCTCACCTGCGTGGACACGTGCTTGATCTCGAATTTGTGCGAATGCGTTGTTTGCATACATCCTTCAAGTCGTTGTCTGACCGACTGTAGTGCTTGTCGATTATAATTATTACCCTGCCTTCGACACTTGCCGTAAAAGTCAACGTTTGTAGTTCGCCACCTTCTGGAGCTCTTCCGCCATCTCTTCTAACCGCCCGCTTCTCCTTCCCTCGCATCTCTGTGCGGCAATCTGTAGAAACTGTCTCCATGTTTGATTTATCTACCGGTGCAATAATATGAGTGCATATTTGCTGGGCCCTCTTTCTTAAAAGCAAGTAACTCAACTGTTCATATGGTGTGTGTGTATGTGTGTGTGTGTGTGTGTGTGTGTGTGCGTGCGTGTGTGTGTGCGTGTATTCGTGTGCGTGTATTCGTGTGTGCACTTCAGTGAAAGTATTAACTAGATACATATAAGGATATATATGTATGTATGCAATTCATATCTGTACATTTTACTAAATAGCAAATAAGTCTACTATTGCACTTGTTGACAAATCCAGGAAATGTATTTTACCACACTGCTGAAAAAAGAACCTGTAATCTGCATGGAATATAATTGTAAGCATCTAACTCTTCTAAGGGAAAATGTCAAAAATGACAAAATCAGACTGTTCACACACACGCACGCACGCGCGCGCACACGCGCGCACGCACGCCCGCACGCGCACGCACACATACATTATGTTTTAATACAAATTCCAGATAAATTATCATATTCATAGCACATGAAGAATATTAAAATTTAGTGTAAAGCTGTAGAAATAGATATGCGCCACAGCTCCCTGGCAACTTTGCTGCATGTTTTCTCAGAAGAAGCTGGCCTAGGGACTTTAGCCATGGTTTCCCTTGCATGCTGACACATTCACCTGGGAAAGTCTGCTTGTGCTGTCACTTGAACTTCAGTCTGAGAAGGTCAAGAGGGTGGAGGTATGGGTCCTCCAATGAACAAACTGACCAAACGCGATGAGTTGTGAAGTTTAGTTTTTAATATGACCAAATAACCCACAGCACAACTGGTGCATCAGTCTTCATTCTCTCCTTTGGCTTTTTTCAGATGAAATCTGTGTAGGAGAAGGTGATCATGGCTCTCACTATGCAGCCTGGCTTGCTGGGGTCAGGCAAGATGACCTTGACCCAAGCAGATTCAACTGTAGGTCATGGGGCAGTGTCCCAGTATGAAACCCTCAACCTATCCAAGAAGTCATCCAAGTTCTCACCCCTGGATTACCTCAGTGACAAGGAGGAAGATCTTATTCCCCAGTACCACCCCCCTTCCCCTGTGAAGCCCACCTCCTCCCAGACCCTTCTGGCCTCTGACCCTGCACTGTGCGTGACCCCTGAGCACCCAAGAAGCAAAGCCCCCTTCAGACCCCTGGGGGCCAAAGGAGAGGAGACCCTGACCACCAAGAAAGTTCGTTTCATGGTGGATTGTCGGGTGGTGGGGCAAGGGTCCCCTAGCTCTGAAGGAGAGGGAGATCCAGTGGCTTCCTTTGAACCTGTGAAATCCTTTGATTCCTGGAGTGCAGACGATTCCCAGCAGGAGTATGACCCCTCCTTTTATTCTGACCCTGGTGATGTAGACATGGAGGCCGACTGCCCCAGGACTCTGAGCTACAGAGTGGGAGATGCTCTGGTTGAAGATGGGGAGGACACCGACTTGTCTAGTACTGGGGTGAAAGAGGTGAAAACCTCAAACTCACTCAACAGGATGCACAGACTGGATGGTGGAATGTGGAAGCCATACACATCTATGACTCAGAGCCTGGCAAAGGCTGCTGAGAAAACTCAACAGGTTGGTATAGTTTTTAACTAGTATTTTTTGTGGGGCTGTTAAGCGGGGGGGAAACAACAGTTGTATCGTTACATGGGGGAACAAATAGGGTTGGTAGGTCGACCAGAATGTTATTTGTATAATTATTTTGTTCCATTGAAGAGGCCAGACTGAACATAAATCACAATTTCTCTTTGAAAAACGTGATTTTTGAACTTAAATGGTCAATTCTCTGAGTGCTCATAGGGCAGGGAAGATAATACGACTGTAGATTTCCTTCTTTTTTTTCTTTTGCGCGATAGAATGAAAAGTTTAGGGTCGGCAGAAAAAAAGGGTAAGCTGGGTTACGATAACCACTACAATTTCCTTGATCTTGTTGATAGAAAACTTCTAGGCTGAAACATGAAAGGTTTGCTGTATTAGTCCACTAAGTTAAAGCATGAGGCTCTTGAGGTTAAAGATAGAAGTTTGGAAATAAATGAACTCATTCCAAATTTTTACTATGATAGAAAAGACTATGTTCTCAACAACAACTAGAAAGAGTATGCAGCAAATTTGTCATTGGAGTCCGGCCTTTGTCAACTCTGAGAGTCCACCACTAATTCATAAGCCCCCTTCAAAGGGGAAAAAAAGTTGTGGTTATGGTAACCCAATTGACTACTTTTTTTCACTGACCCAAAACTTTTTAAAAAATTATGCCAACTTTTTTTTAGAAAAAGAAATTGATGGTAAGTAACACACTGCACCCTGTTCCATCTTCTCTATCTTACGAAACCAGGGAATCCCTTACTTAAGTGAAAAAAGGCATTTTCCGTGAAAGAAAGTTTGGTTTAAATTCAATCTGGCTTCTAAAAATAATTTTGTTTAAAGGAAGAAGTTTGGGCCAACCTACTGACCTGTGGGGGGTGCATATTACCTTAACCACAAATTTTGTTTTCATTTGGCCAAACAGTGCATTTGCCATGACAGGAGAGAAACATCTTCAAACATAAATTTTTCATCCAGTTCGTGGCATTGAGCAAGCAACCAAAGAGCATATTATCATCCATCACTCAAGGATAGAAGAGTCACCTGTAGGACAGTTAGACAGAGCAGGAAGGAATGAAATGGCAGTGGATTACAACTCTTCAGTCTGTTGATGACTGTAATGCAGTTTGAGGCCCACAAGTAAGCGATAAGATGCTATATAACGCCTTTATCTTTTAGGCCTAAAGAAAATATAGTTTTGGTTACAGTAACAACTAACATGGCCAGAAAAAATAGATTTGGTAGGATGGCCTGATCTTTTTTTCTTTTTACAGAATAAGCCAGATTGAACTTAAATTACAATTTCTCATTTGCTGAAAATAATTTTAAAAACTGAAATGGTAAATTCCCTGAGTGTTCTTAAGGCAGGAAAGATGGGACAGCACATAATTCATTGATTATCATTGATTTCTTTCCTTTAAAAAAAAGTTTTTGCACATTTGAAAATAAGCTTAAGGTTGGGTTTTTCTTTGGCCTTACCTTTGTGCACATGCCATTCCCAATGTTTTTCCGTTTTTCTACAGAAGAAAGCCACAAAGCCCATCAAGATCAAGACAAGCGAAGTCAAGGTGGGAACAAAACAACTCAGCAAGAGGCAAGCAGACCGCAAAGCAGACGCAAACCTAGCAGAAGACTCACCCGTCCTAGCTGCCCCTCCTGTCCCAGTGATGGCAGAGGGGCCCCCCTACACAGTGGGACAGAAGGACAAGAGCCGACCCCCGGTGATGGTAGTAAGGGAAGTTCCCACCCAGCCCCGTCTCCCCGACTACAGCTTCCCCTTCTCTCAGCCTGCAGACCTGGAGCCAGTGGAGGTAGGCAATCTGTCACAGACAGCCATGATCTCTCAGCTGCGCAGCGCTATTCCTCGCCGTGTAATACGCAAGGGAGAGAAGAAAAAAGATGAAGTCTGAGTTGTCTCCCCCTTGACCACAATCCATGCTGATCAATATGGTGTGGGACAAAGTATCTCATTCAGGAAGCTTACGATGGACATTTTTTTTCCTTAGACAAGTTTTATTTTCTTCTGAATGACAACATGATTCTCTCACAGGAAATACTCATATTTCCTGTGAGGCTCAGATAATGAGCATACAAAAATATTGATACAAGAACAGGTAAATCTATCGATATATACAGACCCTCCACCCTAATTCCTTTCCCAAATCCCTCTGACGTGCAGGGCCATTTTTCGAGGGTCACAGCAAGACATCCAGGGTGAAGGGGGTTATTGAAAGCAATGTCGAAATTTCATCTGTTGCCAGGGAGGGCCAGAGTGGGAGCACGTCTTGGCTAGGCCCGAGTACCACAGCACGCTTCGTCAGGTGGCCGAGATCAATGCAGCCAAGGCAGCCCGGCCCGATGTCCAAGATTCTGTGGAGAAAATCCTCCAGCAGGAGGAGATAAGGACTGAAATCAATGAAAAGGTATGGGGAGGTTCTTTTTCTTATATATGCAACGTACTGATTGTGAATGAAGTTTTGACTTGTTTCAAGCAGGTAAACACCACGCTAGAATTTGATGTGAATGTATGATGAAGGAAGGAGGTAGCCATTATGTGTGATGAAGGAAGGAGGTAGCCATTATGTGTGATGAAGGAAGGAGGTAGCCATTATGTGTGATGAAGGAAGGAGGTACCCATTATGTGTGATGAAGGAAGGAGGTAGCCATTATGTGTGATGAAGGAAGGAGGTAGCCATTTGTTGATGTCTGCAATATGCCATCAGTCTAATTTTGTTTTCATTTGTACAAAACTGCAGGAACAGAGATCAGTAAGAAGATTGTGGATGGGCGTGAATTACTTACACTTACAGAGTGGGATATACCTTGTGCATAGGCTTTCAGCTCATGACTCCTGAAAGGAGACAAGTTCCGGTGATAGTTTGTAATGAAAGGCCTCAAATAGCCTACAAATCCTAACAGGCAGTATGACTCCATTCACCATTCACCATTCCGTCTGAAAGGAAAAATACAAAAGTAGAAACAAATAAGAAGGCATGGAGAAAAACAAATGGGCAGTGTGTGACTGTAATGCCGGTATTGTGCCTACAGACTGTTTTACTGTAGCTGGAGAAAAAGGAACAGAGATCAAGAGAGGAAGAATGCCGAGTACTTTCAGCTTGTGTTGCTGTGGAATAACTGCTTGTGGAGCCTGGGTTTCCGTACTGCACGGTGCAGTTACAGGTGTCTCTTTAACCATTTGAGTTTGAAAGGAGAATTCCGGCAACTCCTGCAACTCAGTGAATCATTCCTTAACCCTAGAACATCACAGATTTGCTTGTAGGGTTGATCTTCAGTTCATTGGAAGCAAAAATAATCATTAAAGTGTTAAAAATCATGATAGCCTTTTGCCCTTGAAATATTGTCTGTAATGCTGTTTGCATACCACCACCACCACACACTCCCACCCCCCACCCCCCAAGAATTGAAATCATAATGCTAAGAACATGGCCCTAATTGAGTTACATAAGTACACACTCTGCCTGAACCCCTAAGAGAAGGATGATACTCCTTGAGCAGCTTAGTTCTGTGAGAAAATCCCATCCACTTGGGGAGATGGAAAGCAGACAGTAGCTTGGTGCCTCGTCTTTGTAGGCGGCATCCAAGGTCAACAGAATGGGGGAGCTCTTCTCAGGACTGACACTGGTGGACCTGCCAGAGGAACACATCTGCCAGCAGCTGGAACAGGAGCAGATCCTTCGAGCCCCCGTGCCCAGGCAGCCACCCTCATCCAGCACCAGAGTAAGTGTCCATTCGTTGACTCAACAGAGAAATGGAAACAGGAATTAGATGTTTATTTGGGACAAGACAACCATTGGCCGAGTCCAGAGAAAGCATGCAGCTGCCGAGCATCTTTGTTGATTGCTTGTAGCAACTGTCATGATACAAGAAGGTTGCAATGGTGGGCATCCTTATCTGTGACTTAATGCTGTCATCTGGTAAGCTAAGCATATCAAGGCTGGAAGCACCCCAAGTTGTGAATCAATGAAGATCTGCTGTACATCTACAAGGAAATTGCCGTGGCAGTTATTCACAGACTAATTTAGGTGGTATGTGAAGAATATGTGCAGCTTCCAAAGAATGTGATTTTTGACTCGCATGTGAAGCAAAAGTGAGTCTATGTACTCGCCCGTGTCGTCCGTCCGTCCGTCCGTCCGGGCGTAAAAAACTTAAACGTTGGATTTTTCTCGGAGACTATTAAGTCTATCAACACCAAATGCGGCATGATGGTGTATGATGACAAGGCCTCTAAAACCATACATGGTGACTTGACCTTGCTTCAAGGTCAAGGTCACAGGAGCCATAAATGTGGTCTCAAAAACAGTCATTTTTCACATTTTCCCAATTTTCTCCCACGTTATTGAGAATGGCGACCTTAGCTACAAGTGGTATATAGGTCAAAGCAAGCCCTATCTTTTGATACCAGTTTGGTTGACCTTGCTTCAAGGTCAAGGTCACAGGAGCTCTTCAAAGTTGGATTGTATACATATTTTGAAGTGACCTTGACCCTGAACTATGGAAGATAACTGTTTCAAACTTAATAATTAAGTGGGGCACATGTTATACTTTCATTATGAGACACATTTGGTCACATATCATCAAGGTCAAGGTCACTTTGACCCTTATGAAATGTGACCAAAATGGGTTAGTGAACCACTAAAAGTGACCATATCTCATGGTAGAAAGTGCCAATAAGCACCATTGTGCTTCCTATGTCTTGAATTAACAGCTTTGTGTTGCATGACCTTGGATGACCTTGACCTTGGATCGAGGCCACATGTGTTTTGGTAGGAAAACTGTGTAAAGCAGTTCTTAGTGTATGATGTCATTGCTAGGTTTAGTTGTTTGACCTTGAAGGTCACCTGAAGGTCAAGGTCATGCAAAGGTCAAGGTCAAGCATGTGAGTCGTATGGGCTTTGCCCTTCTTGTTATTACTAACAGTGAACAAAATACATGGATTTCTGACGGTGCTGGCCCCCTGTGAGTTAGGGGTCACTGAGAATAGGTCACTGTGTCTCCCTACATGATTCATAAGAGGCGAATAGATAGGGATATCGTGACTTGATTTGCATTTCTCTTGACTCTTCTAGTGATTTTCGTGCTTAATTGGCCTTACATAGCCTACAAAGGCTGATAGGCCGTAAAACACCATCCATCCATCCATCCATGGTGCTGGTTTGTTTTGTTTTCTTTTCTCTCAGGCACTACTGCTACTTGCCTTTTGACTTGGCAACACAGTATCTTTTCTGCTTTGAGTAGTTTTACTCCTCATGTGGCAAAATGTGTACAGCTTAACAGTGTGGCAAACTGAGGAAACCCATATCTGAGCTGGCGTTTCATGACTCTGGCTGAAAAAAGTAGCTTTATATATTATCTCCTGCCAAGTGTGTGTGGTTATAGAGGATATTGTGGAATAATGTAAACACCATCCAGAGTAAAGCCCTGTATTTACTGACTTTTTTACAGTGTGTTATGTCTTAATGCTAAAATACACTATGCGCTCCTAGCACTGCATTATGTTGCTGTGATTAACCACTTGCCACCTGCATTGTGTTTGCTGTGATTAACCACTTGCCACCTGCATTGTGTTGCTGTGATTAACCACTTGCCACCTGCATTGTGTTGCTGGGATTAACCACTTGCCACTTGTGTTTCAGGTCCGAGGGCACCGAGAGCCAGACCTGCATTGTGTTGCTGTGATTAACCACTTGCCACTTGTGTTTCAGGTCCGAGGGCACCGAGAGCCAGACCTGATGGAGTTTTTCTCTGAGCGATTTGTGAGGGACTCAGCAGACTTTTCCCTGAACATTCCTGCCCCCTCAGAGTCATTGTCCACTGCTGACCCCTACCTGGCATTTGACCTCTACCGGCACTGCCGCTCCTGGGAGGACTGAGGCTGTCTTTGAATGTGTGAGGAGTGCTTGCATGACATCGGGTAGCAGCAAGCTCCCTGACACTGACAGGAAGTGCTGACTGGAACTTTGATTTCTACTCTTGTCACCACCACCACAGCTTGCAAAATGAATGTCACTCCTGAGAAAAGCTAAAAAATATTGAAGCAAAGAATGTGAAAGCAGGGATTGGGTTAATTCATGTTGCTTTTTGGTGCAAACTGATGATGCCTAGTAGGTTTGTACTTATTTATGTAGGTGTGCAAAGACACCACCAGAAAGTTGCAGTTTGGTTTTGGGTACGGTTTTGAGTAAATGTTTTCTGAGGCAGATTGTGTGTGTGTGTGTGTGTGTGTGTGTGTGTGTGTGTGTGTGTGTGTGTGTGTGTGTGTGTGTGTGTGTGTGTGTGTGTGTGTGTGTGTGTGTGCATGCATGAGTTTTAGGAATTCTGGAAACACATGCACTACACCCACCCCACCCAGCCCCACCCCCCTAAAAAAAGGAAGACACCCTATTCTACCATTAGACATCTTTCATATATTAAAATAATACAAGCAAAATTAATATGAAAATTGATATTGAAAAAGGGGTGGGGGTGGGGGGTGGTAGGCTACTGGGAAAACCGTGGACCCTGGCCTCGTTTTGGAACATGCACACACGCATGCACACACATGCATACACACACACACGCATGCACACACATGCATACACACACACACCCATGCACATACATGCATACACACAAGCGCGCATGCACACATACATGCACGCACACGCATGCACACATTCAATAGCACAATACCTGCCCCTGGTTTGGACGATTTGGATTTTATTTTTGCCAAGGTGGGCAGAGAAAGCTTGATAAGTGGGTTTCTTGTCCACAGCTTAGAAAGTAGAACAAGTAGACAGCACTGGGGGAAAATGGATAATACTGCGCTGAAGACAAAAGATGCTGTCTCCAGCCGATCTGGTATTTAGAGTGCTGATTGAAGGAGCAACAACAACAACAAAAGTTGTGGTTTCAGGAACACTGGGGGGAAAAAAGAGTTGGTAGGTTGGCCTAACTTTTAGAAAAATTTTGTATGCTACTTGCTAAATTAAGACTGCACATTTGTGTGTATGTGTGTTTTAAGACATGTCATGAATACAGTAAATTAATCTGAACAGAAATCAAAATGTCTCTTTTGCTGAAAAATGCCTTTTTGCTAAGATAATACTCAAAGGGAAGATGGGAAGGCCCAAGTTTTTTGTTTAGCATCTATTTCTTCTACACACACACACACACACCCCACTGACCACTCCCAATGGAAAAAAAAAGTAGTCAGCAGGAAAAAATCAGGCCTGTTGAGTTGCTGAAAAATAAAAAAATTGGGGGTTGGGGTGGGCCTTATCATGTTCACATGACACTTCACAGCTTGGTGTAAGAGAACACCTCCTGGCCTATAATAGGAAGTTGAAACTGAACACCTGTCCAAAAACTAGACTGTAAAGGACAGCATGATCCACTTCACAAGCTGCAAGAATGTAGTATTTCTAAGGGCATGCCATGAACTTGTCAAGGTAGGGAGTGGTTTGGTTTTGAATGGATTGGCTTTTAGAATGTTGGTGAACTGGTAGTTTTGCACAGAGCACTTTTCAAAGTGATGCATAGTGTTGGGAGGGTAAAACATGATGTTGCTCTCATTCCAGGACCAACAGTCCTTCTGTGTGCTGATGTTGCATTCCTCTGTGAGGTTTTGACTCTGTGCTCAGTACACTGGAATGTCTGAAGTTGGGTGGAATGCCTCTTGTGCTGCCAAGCTGTACCCTGTAATGTTATAGCATGAAACAAGCTAGGGATGTCCTCAGCTGCACTGCCCCTCTCTCTCTCTCTCTCTCTCTCTCTCTCTCTCTCTCTCTCTCTCTCTCTCTCTCTCTCTCTCTCTCTCTCACTCCCACTCTGAACTTGTACATTAAAATCAAAGAGACTGCAAAATTCCGTCCATATGTCCATGCATGTAACTTAGGGATCTTACCTGTCCCCGATTTTAAAAAGAATGGTTGTTCAGTGATGTGAAGATTTATCTCTGTTTAATTCTTATACTGTTATAGCCATGATAATTGGGTCTCCCCGAGTAATTCAGAGTTCCCTCCCATCTTGCTATTGTCCTTACAATGTTGAATGATAGTGTAGCAAAACGACAATAGTCAGCCAGTACTTATTGAGAGGAAGTTTGCAATTTAATTTTTCTGTTCCACCTTTAGTTTTGAGTGTAATCAAGCTAAAATGACATTGAAATTGGTTTGTACTTTTTCAATAGGCTTAGTGTCATTGCATTCCTTTGTGCATGAAAATGAGATGCACAGCCAAACAAATTTGCATTCCTTTGTGCATGAAAATGAGATGCACAGCCAAACAAATTTGCAGAGGACTGCGGAGGTGAAAGTGCCTTTGAAATCAAGTCTCTGCTTTTCCTGTGGCAGACTTTCATGTATTGATGAACACTTTTGGAAGAGAGGTGAAATGATATGGTATATCATCTTTGACACAGTATGGTAACGTTCCTCTGAGCATGAATGTTTGATATTGAATGATATACATGTAGCATGAAACAGTGTACAGCAGAACAACATTAATCCTCTTTCTCCATTTCCATAAATGTATGTGATTTCAAAGCTTCTGAAAGTCCTATTTGGCAATTTTTTTAAAAGCTGAGGTGTTGAATACAGCTAAATGTCGACCTATATTTTGAGAATGCATATATATGGACAAATGTTAACAGAGGTGGAGTAAGTTAACACTTTGTTGAATAGTTGTGAATGTATGAGGATATTGTGATGGCCGTCATTCTCACCCTCTCAGTTGATTTGGTAAAAGTTAGTACTTTATGCAAGTGATGTATGTAAATGTCATGTCTTTGATTCAGGATGGATACACACACACACACACACACACACACATGCACACACAAAGATAAAATTAGCAGCGAAACAAGATAGTTGAAATGGAGGAAAGATGATTAATTTTACACACATGCATACCATACACACACAAACCCCTCTCAGTAGAAAGATAACCATAAGATCACATATTTGCTTATGTTAAAATTATTAGTTGAAAGTTTGCCAGAATTCTTTTAGATTAAAGTAGATTTTGCAGACAATTTGTGTACCATTGTACACCATAATTGTTTTTTTATTTTTTTAATTATTATCATTATCATCATCATTATTATTATTATCGTTATTATTATTATTATTATTATTATTATTATTATTATTATTGACTCACATGCGAAGCAAAAGTGAGTCTATGTACTGAGCCGTGTCGTCCGTCCGTCCGGGCGTCCGTCCGGGCGTCCGGGCGTCCGGGCGTCCGTCCGGGCGTCCGTAAAAAACTTAAACGTTGGATTTTTCTCGGAGACTATTAAGTCTATCAACACCAAATGTGGCATGATGGTGTATGATGACAAGGCCTCAAAAAACATACACAGTGACTTGACCTTGCTTCAAGGTCAAGGTCACAGGAGCCATAAATGTGGTCTCAAAAACAGTCATTTTTCACATTTTCCCAATTTTCTCCCACGTTATTGAGAATGGCGACCTTAGCTACAAGTGGTATATAGGTCAAAGCAA
The DNA here is from genome assembly GCA_034096865.1 of Theodoxus fluviatilis. Lineage (NCBI taxonomy): Eukaryota > Metazoa > Mollusca > Gastropoda > Cycloneritida > Neritidae > Theodoxus > Theodoxus fluviatilis. The sequence goes on along the minus strand of JAWQFJ010012982.1, from coordinate 5,660 downwards.
GCCCTATCTTTTGATACCAGTTTGGTTGACCTTGCTTCAAGGTCAAGGTCACAGGAGCTCTTCAAAGTTGGATTGTATACATATTTTGAAGTGACCTTGACCCTGAACTATGGAAGATAACTGTTTCAAACTTAATAATTATGTGGGGCACATGTTATACTTTCATCATGAGACACATTTGGTCACATATCATCAAGGTCAAGGTCACTTTGACCCTTATGAAATGTGACCAAAATGGGGTAGTGAACCACTAAAAGTGACTATATCTCATGGTAGAAAGTGCCAATAAGCACCATTGTGCTTCCTATGTCTTGAATTAAGAGCTTTGTGTTACATGACCTTGGATGACCTTGACCTTGGGTCAAGGTCACATGTTTTTTTGGTAGGAAAAAAATGTGTAAATCATTTCTTAGTGTATGATGTCATTGCTAGGTTTAGTTGTTTGACCTTGACCTTGAAGGTCACCTGAAGGTCAAGGTCATATAAAGGTCAAGGTCAAGCATGTGAGTCGTATGGGCTTTGCCCTTCTTGTTATTATTATTATTATTATTATTATTATTATTATCACTGTCATCATCACTATTATTATTATTATTATGTTGTGTTGTTATTCCTCTGGATTAGAATGGAGACTAGCATGCTGTGCCATCATCCATTGAAATTGCCTATTTATGTTGATAGACTCATTACTCACTTCTCTCAAAAGACGAATAAATTACTCATACCATTATCAGAAAAATAAAAAGCTCAACAAAAACATTGATGTCTTGCATTGATTTGAAATTGCTTTACTTTCAGACTGTTATTGATTTAGCATGGGTTGTGGTCGTGTTTGGGGAGGAGTGGAGCAGTATCAAACTGTCCACAAGAGTCAAACACACTTCCTTCCAAGTGGAAGAGACCCAGAGGGAGAGACAAGCTCAAGCCCCGGCTCATGCCCATGATAGGTGGAGCCAATTGGTATAGAGCTCAGACTCCACCCTGAGCTGCAGGGCCAAGGCTAGGCAGGCTACATCATGGACAACATCAGATGCAGAACTCTGAGCATGCTTGTAGGCAGTACAAGGGAATACTTAAAAACAAAATAAAACAACTCCCAAATGTATTGTTTTCGTCTGTGTCTGAGAAACACTCCCATTCCAATCATGGGCGAATCAAAAGTGGATATTTTAAAAGAATGTGATGATAAGCTCATAAATATGAAGTAGACGTGTAAACATTCTCCCATGCAAATGCATGCATGTGTACATACTCAAGTCTTGGTTGAAAGCTTGTGATGTGTTGGGAGCTATTAGAGAGGCCAGGCATATATATACATGTACTCTTAGTTCTGAGAAGATAAGATTTTCAATATCTTTTTTTTAAATGTTACACGCGACAGGACACGTTTGTCACAGAAGCACACTTGCATCTCATTACAGTCAAATGATTTACATAACACGTGGGGTTTGTTTGCACAAATATAAACAAGAAACTGTGCGTGTGTGTGTGTGTGTGTGTGTGTGTGTGTGTGTGTGTGTGTGTGTGTGTGTGTGAGTAATGCAATGCATCCTCTTCGACTGACAGGGCAAGCATGTAGAGCCAGTATTTGTGTAGAAGAATAATTGCAACTAACTCCGCCAAGGACGGTCTCAAGCCCGGCTGCAAAAGGAGGAGAGTTGGGCGTGGGGCTAGCAACCCCACCACGTAAAAAAGAGCTCTCTACAAAAACGCCAAAAACAGAAGAAACAGACACCTTTATCCTGGGAGAGGAAGGTTCTTCATCGCGAAGACCTATGACGCTGTGCGGTGAAAGCCTAGAGGAAGCCACAAAGCCGACTACCCTTCTGTCAACCAGGAGTACCACCATCGGCACATGGATTGTTAGGACCATGTACGAGTCAGGAAAGACGGCACAGGTAGCCGCAGAAATGAGGAACAACAACTTAACCTTGTTAGGCATCAGCGAGACGCGGTGGACCCAAGCTGGACAGAGACGACTGATGACAGGAGAGCTGTTGCTGTACTCCGGGCATGAAGAGAGCGACACACCCCACACACAGGGAGTAGGATTCATGCTGTCCAAGCAGGCACAGAGGGCACCGATTGGATGGGAGGCACACGGCCCCAGGGTCATCACAGCATCCTTCCGTACAAAGAAGAGGAAGATCAAGATGAACATCGTCCGATGCAGTGAGGAAGAGGACAAGGACCAGTTCTACAGCAGACTGCAGAAGATCCTCGAGACCTTCCCGGACAAGGACGTCACCATCCTCATGGGAGATGTCAACGCCAAGATTGGGTCAGACAATTCCGGATATGAACAAGTCGTGGGCACCCAGGCTCTAGGAGAAATGAACGAGAATGGGGAGAGGTTTGCGGATATGTGTGCACTCAACAACCTGATCATCGGAGGCAGCATCTTTCCCCATAAGCGGATCCACAAAAATACATAGATATCACCGGACAACTTGACAGAGAACCAGATTGACCACGTCAGCATTAACAAGAAATTCAGAAGATCCCTGCAGGACGTCAGAGTGAGAAGAGGAACAGACGTGGCGTCTGACCATCACCTGGTGGTGGCCAGACTGAAGTTGAAGCTGAAGAGGAACCATACAGACGCGTCAGACAGAAGAGTCAAGAACAACATCGGACTCCTGAAATACCCCAAGACAAAGGAACAGTTTAGTCTGGAGCTAAAGAACAAGTTTGAAGCACTTCAGGAACTTTTAGAAGAGGAGGAAGACAGTGTAGTCAACAGGCGGCAGAAAGTGAAAGAATCACTAAGATCATCTTGCCAGGACGTAGTGGGTTCAAAGAAACACCGACAGAAGGATTCAATCACAGCAGAGACCTTGAGCAATATAGAGGATAGTAAGAAGAAGAAGAAGGCGGATGTCAACAACAGCAGAACAAGAACAGCAAAGGCCAAGGCACAAAGAGAATACGCAGAAGCCCAAAGAGAAGTGAATAAGAACATCAGGAAGGATAAAAGAGAGTACATGGACGGGTTTGCAGCCGAGGCGGAGCAGGCAGCGTTCAGCGGCAACATAAAACAGCTGTATGATATCACCAAGCGACTCTCAGGTAAGTTCAGCAGGCCAGAAAGACCCGTCAAAGACAAGCAGGGGAACACCATCAACAGCATAGACCAGCAGCTGAACAGATGGGGAAGAAGGAATGTGGAGTAGCAGTTGTGAGGGGGGTAGGGAGGAGAGTAGAAGGGAGGAGGAGGGGAGAAGGGGGCAGACAGAGGGAGGAAAGGGGGGGGGGGGCAGGAGGGGGAGGAGAGGGAAGGGAGACAGGGGCGGGCAGAGGACAGGGGAGAGAGGGGAGGGGAGAGGCGAGGGGGAGGGTAGGGAGGGGAGGGGAGGGGGTAGGGGGGGGGGGAGGGCAGAGGGAGGGGGGAAAGGGGACCAGGGGGGGGAAAGGAGGGAGGAGGGAGGTGAGGGGGGGAGAGGGAGGGAGGCAGAGGAGAAAGGAGGAGGAGGGAGGAGAGGGGAAGGGAAGAGGGAGGCGAGGAGGGGGGATAGGGGGAGGGAAAGAGCAGAGGAGGAGGAGATGAGGATGAGGAAGGAGGGAGGGAGGGGGAGGAGGGAGGGGAGGAGGAGGAGGAGGAGAGGAAGGAGGAGGAGGAGGAGGAAGGAGGAGGAGAGAGGGGAGGAGAGAGGGGAGGAGGGGAGGGGGAGAGGAGGAGGGGAGGGGGAGGGGAAGGAGGGGAGGGAAGAGAGAGAGGAGGAGGAGGAGGGAGGAGGAGGAGGGGGAGAGGGAGGGGGGGGGGAGGAGGAGGGAGGAGGGGAGAGGAGAGAGGAGGAGGGGGGAGGAGGAGGGAGAGGAGGAGGAGGAGGGGAAGGGAGAGGAGAGGAGAGAGGGAGTAGGGAGGAGGAGGAGAGGAGGAGGAGAGGGGGAGGAGCAGGGGAGGGAGGAGGAGAGAGGGAGGGAGGGCAGGGAGGGGAGGAGGAGGGAGAGGAGAGGAGGGAGGGAGAGGGAGGAGGAGGGGAGGAGAGAGGGGAGGAGGGGAGGAGGGAGGAGGAGGAGGAGGGGAGGGAGGAGGAGAGGGGGGAGGGAGGAGGGAGGAGGAGGAGAGGAGGGAGGAGAGGAGGAGGAGGAGGAGAGGAGGAGGGAGGGGAGGGAGGAGGAGGAGGGAGGAGGGAGGGGAGGGAGGGGAGGGAGGAAGGAGGTAGGAGGAGGGAGGGAGGGAGGTAGGAGGGGGGAGGGAGGGAGGGGGGAGGGGGGAGGAGGGGAGGAGGGAGGAGGGGAGGGGGGAGGAGGGGGAGGAGGAGGGAGGAGGGAGGAGAGGAGAGGAGGAGGAGGAGGAGGAGGAGGAGAGAGGAGGAGGAGGGGAGGAGGAGGGAGGGGAGGGGAGGAGGGAGGAGGGAGGAGGAGGAGGAGGAGGGGGGAGGGAAGAGGGAGGGGTGGGGGGGAGGCGGGAGAGGAGGGAGGAGGGGAGGGGAGGAGGAGGAGGAGTGGAGGGAGGAGGAGGAGGGGAGGAGGAGGAGGGGAGAGGAGGAGGGAGGAGGAGGAGGAGGAGGAGGAGGAGGAGGAGGAGGGGAGGGAGGAGAGAGGAGGAGGGAGGAGGAGGAGGGGGGGGAGGGAGGAGGAGGGAGGAGGAGTGGGAGGAGGAGGAAGGAGGAGGAGGGAGGAGGAGGGGGAAGGAGGAAGGGGAGGAGGAGGAGGGGTGAGGGAGGAGGAGGAGGAGGGAGGGAGGAGGGAGGAGGAGGGAGGAGGAGGAGAGAGGGGGAGGAGGGAGGAGGAGGGAAGAGGAGGAGAGAGGGAAGGAGGAGGGAGGAAGAGAAGGAGGGAGAGGAGGAGGAGGAGGGGAGGAGGAGGGAGGAGGAGGGAAGGGGGAGGAGGGAAGGAGGGAGGAGGGAAAGGGGAGGAGGGAAGGGGGAGGAGGAGGAGGGAGGAAAGGGAGGAGGAGGAGGGGGAGGGAGGGAGGGAGTAGGAAAGGAGGAGGAGGGGAGGAGGGGAGAGGGGGAGGGAAAGGAGGAGGAGGAGGGAGGGGAGGGAGAGGGAGGAAAGAGGGGGAGGAGAGGAGGGAGAGGGAGGAAGGAGGAGGAGGAGAGAAGGAGAGGAGGAGGGAGGGAAGGGGGAGGAGGGGGAGAAGGGGAGGAGAGGAGGAGGGGAGGGAGGAGGAGGGGAGAGGGGGAGGAGGGAGGAGGAGGGGAGGAGGGGGAGGGGGGAGGGAGGAGGGAGAGGAGAGAGGAGAGGGAGGAGGAGGAGGAGGGGAGGAGGAGGAAGGGGGGAGGAGAGAGGAGGAGGGAGGAGGGGGGAGGGGGCGGAAGGGGAGGGGAGAGGGGGGAGGGGAGAGGGGAGGGGAAGGGAAGGTAGAGGATTGAGGGGACGGATGAGAGCATGCGACGGGGAATAGGTCGTAGGATGAGAGTGAGGACGGCGGCAGGGTTAGGGGTAGCTAGAAGGGGGAGACAGCGAAGGGGGTAGGGGGAGCAGAAGAAGAGGTGGGTGGGGAGTGAGGGAGGGGGACCAGGACAGGAAGAAGGAGAGGGGCAGGAAGGGGCTGGGAGGGGGCAGGAGTAGGCGGTGGAGAGGGGGTGGGACAGGAGCCGGACAGGGAAGCCGATTGAGGAAGTCGGCCGGGAGGGCCGGGGGGGGGCGGGGAGGGGAGGGGGCGGAGGGCAGGCGAGAGAGGGGGGGGGGGGGCAGGTGGGGGAGGGGGG
>JAWQFJ010012980.1:0-20509 GCA_034096865.1 Theodoxus fluviatilis | reverse complement strand
ATAGATGTTTGCATTGAAGTGCATTCTAAATGTAAGTAGTAGGGAAGAAAGATTGACTTTTTAAAACTGTATCTGTAATTGTTTTCAATTGTAAGGTGTGTTTTGTAAGAACCGAAGAAAATAAATCCCATGAACACTTTTGCTCTGAACTGCTGTGCCTGGAATCTTATTTTGATGATAAAGAGTGTACCATGTTTGCAGTTGCTTATTGCAGTCTCATGAAGAGGTCCTAGTTTTCTTTTATCATTTCCTGCCGATAGTGCCTGTGTTTATGATTTGTCTTTGCTGTTTTTGTTCTTGCTACAGCGGTTCTGCACACACTTTGTGGATGAGCTGTGGAACCTCATCCAGAGAGCCGACGGAGAGCTGCAGACGCGGAGGGCAGCTGCCGCCTACCTTGGCAGCTTCCTGGCAAGGGCAGCTTTTGTCCCCATTGAGTAAGTATGCTGTCCTTGGCACCCCTTTGGTCCCTCTGTGTTAGGGCTTTCATTCTGATTAGCCATTGTCCACATCCAACAAGTCTTCCGTTCCTAGTACAGCTGCTGTTCATTCCCAGTAAGTCTTCCGTGCTTAGCGGTAGCTACTTTCCGTGTCCAGTAAGTCTACAGATGATTCCTGTATAGCTACTGTTCATATCTAATATGGCGTCAGTTAATAGTATATTGTAGCCACTGTCCATATCCAATAAGACCTCAGTTCATGGTATAGCGACTGTTCATGTCTAATAAGACCTCAGTTCATGGTATAGCCACTGTTCATATCTAATTTGACCTAAGTTCATAGTATAGCCACTGTTCATGTCTAATAAGACCTCAGTTCATGGTATTGCCACTGTTCATATTTAATAAGACCTAAGTTCATAGTATAGCCACTGTTCATGTCTAATAAGACCTCAGTTCATGGGATAGCCACTGTTCATATCTAATAAGACCTCAGTTCATAGTATAGCCAATGTCCACATCTAACAAGACCTCTGTCCTTAGCACAGCCACTGTTAATATCCAGTAGGTCCTAATATGGTTACCATCCATATCCAGAAAGTCTGCAGTCCCCAATTCTGCCTGGATATCTCCTAGCATGCTGTGTTCCCTCTGGTACTGGAAATTTGAGCCTCGTTATGATTTTGAGACATTTGGGTGCCAGGTTTTCATTAGACAATGCAGATTGTAGATGGAACCATTCAGCTTCATTCCTTAAAAAAATGATAATGTACTGTGCAGAGGGAAATGATGATGTGACCTGTAGGTGAAAGTTTGTTTCTGCCTTTTGTCTTTTTTGTTTTTGATTGTTAACAGAGAATCCATTGGAAAATACAATGTGAGGCATTAGATGAGTTCTAGTGGATAATGTTGCTGGTTTCATACTTGTACAAGATAGTGCATGCGTCTTGTAGGGCAGCCAAGTCTTCAACATTGCTATGACACATAGCGGTTGATGTAAGTGGCTGCTGCTCTTTGTTTTGTTTTGTTTTTGGATCTGTTTATAAACTGGAGTTTGCATCTTTCTGTCGCCAAATTGCAGATCTCTGCTTTGACTCAACAACAGCAGTTGAAAGTTACTGGCTTGCTTTCTTTCCAAGCTAGAGTGTCTGTCTCTGTGTTGCAGAACTGCAGATCTCTGCTTTGACACGACAACAGCAGTTGAAAGTTGGTGGCTTGCTTTCTTTCCAAGCTGGAGTGTCTGTCTCTGTGTTGCAGGACTGCAGATCTCTGCTTTGACACAACAACAGCAGTTGAAAGTTACTGGCTTGCTTTCTTTCCAAGCTGGAGTGTCTGTCTCTGTGTTGCAGGACTGCAGATCTCTGCTTTGACACAACAACAGCAGTTGAAAGTTGGTGGCTTGCTTTCTTTCCAAGCTGGAGTGTCTGTCTGTGTTGCAGGACTGCCAAAACTTGCCTGGAGCTGATGGCAAAGTGGGTACACAAGTACATAGACCAGACCAGTGGGGAGGCCATCTACGCCAGCATCGAGCGGTTCGGTCCCTTCTATGCCGTCTGCCAGGCCATATTCTACGTCCTCTGCTTTAGATCCACTGAGTTCAACTTCAGCAGAGAAAAAGGCAGGTTATCCTTTCTGCTGCTTGCTTTGTCAGATTGTTGTGGGGATAAATGCTTGGCTCAGTGGGACAAGGCTGGAGGATAAGCTCTTGCAGCAGGAAACAGAGGAAAACCCTTTCAATTGAATAAACTGACGAGTATTTATAGTTTGTGTTTTGAATTGAGGATTTTTGTCCATGAAATAGCACAAGTGTTGCAAAATGGTCACAGAGGGAAGTAGTTTCCATAGAGATCCTAGGAGGAGCCTGTGTTGAAGTTTGGTTCCTGGCCTGCCACTGGTCTTGGACTAAGTGTACGACACAGACAGCAAGGAACTGCTTCCTGCTCCAACCTCATGGTTGCTATGGAGCTTGAAGAGTTCTACATGCAGCGCATTTCTCTGTTCATTAACTGCAGAAGAAGGGTATGTGTTCATGTTGGTGTGCGTTTGCATTACTTCCCACACGCTGTGTGTGTGTGTGTGCATGGTTGTGTGTGTGCATATGTGTGTGTGCGTGTGTGTGTGCACCCCCATATGTGTAGTTTGTATACTTGAGGAGGTAAGAAAACATACAAATAAATCAACAGCCGTTATGTGAAGATTTTTTTATTTGGACAATGGTTTTTATGTTTGCAGAAAGACAGTGGGCCAGATCTCTGGGCATCCAAAAGATTGCTGGGAGCAAGCTGAATCCTCTGCAATACATCTCACCTCTGGTTGTCAAAGCCTTTGCCAGCGTGGCAAGGTACATTGCTAAAGTCAGAGCTGTAATGCGCAGTGATTTCAGTTTTTGATTTAACCTTTAGAGCACCGCCAATTTTCGTCATTGCTTTACCCCAGAGCCACAAATTTTATTATGTGTGGTAAAATTCAACACCATGTTTACTTAAAAAATCATCATTTATTACCTATTCAAGCTTTGAAGTAGATATTTGGAGGGTGAGCAGAAAAATGGATGGCCTACATGGCGCAATTAATGAAAATGCAATAGAATGTTTTTTTCAGCTGCTAAAAAATCATGGAACACGGACAACAAAAAACAAACAAATTCACTGTGTTTTCCTACACTGCTCTATGTATTCAAGATTACAACAGCTTTTGATGAAAATGCAAAAGTGCATAGATAGTCTCCAAGTAATGGAGATACATCTGAAAATGTTTTAGGGTAAAACTAAAACAAAACAAAAAATCCTACAATTACTTAAGCTAGGGAAGTCAGCCGAGTCATTTTCATCTGAATCAAGCTTCCGCTCCTCTCAGTCTCGATCTACAGACCACAACTGACATCAGTCGAAGCACTGTGTTTTCCTACACTGCTCTATTTATTCAAGAATACAACAGCTTTTGATTACTTGGAAATACATCTGAAAATGTTTTAGGGTAAAACAAAACAAAAAATCCTACAATTACTTAAGCTAGGGAAGTCAGCCGAGTCATTTTCATCTGAATCAAGCTTTCGCTTGTCTCGATCTACAGACCACCACACATCGTCAAGGCACGTGCTTGCCTCTCTATCCCTTCATCTCCCATCACATCGATGTCAGTAAAGCCTTCGAATTCATATTCTGAGAGTCAGAATCGAAAAATAACTCCACAAGCGCTTCAACTTCTTCGTCAGTCGCCATACTGGCAAAGAAAAAAGTCCCGTTCACAAACTACAAAGACGCAACTTCGTTAAAAAATTCGCAGAAAATTCGCCTACGTTATCTCAATCGCCAAAATGGCGGATCTCGTTGCCACGTGATCCCTGCACGTGACTGTGATATTTTTAGAACAGCATGACTCGATGGCTGCGTTAGGCAAGTAAACAAAGCACGTCACTATCGCTCGGCGCACTGATGTGCCGGCGGACGTCTCGGGAATGTACGCTGTGGCGCATCAATGCACCGGCGGCGCTCTAAAGGTTAAAACCCGTGTGGATTTATGGCCTCTGGGTCTACTTTGGCACAATAATAATTGTATGACCTTTGTATCCTCTTTGAAATGTTATGGCCTTTGAATCCACTTGACAACTAACAGCCATTACTCTGTGTTTGTGTGTGTGTTTGCATGCACATGTTTGAGAGAGATGTTATTGTGAATGATAGTGTGTACTTGAATCTGTATATATACATTAATTTTGTTCATTTCTGTGTACATCAGATTCAAAATTCTCTGACAAAAGTGACAACACTCTCAACTGTATGCTGCAGGGATTGATGATGGACATTTTCAAAACGATATATTTTTTATGCATGGGATGTACAATAAAAATGAGACCTTGTGATGTTGTTTTTTCAGGCAACATGAAATAGCATATTTAGACAACATTGTGCAGTGGAACCAGCGACACTTCCTTCCATCAGAGGCACCTGACGACAATCTGATGGCTTTCTTCCCCTTTGACCCCTACCTGCTTCGAAGGCAAGTGTCCAGCTCTTGACCAAGTGTAGTGTACATGACATGTGAAAGCCTGAAAGAGCTAGACCCAAGAGGCATTGCTTTACTGTTTAGGCTGGTCAAACTGAGAAAACTTGACCAAGTATAGTGTTCATGACCTGTTGTGAAAGCCTGAAAGAGCTAGACCCAAGAGGTTTTGCTTTACTGTTGAGAGCTGTCAAGCTGAAAAACTTGGCCCAAAATAGTGTAGATGACCTGTTGTGAAGGACTGGAGGATGGTCAGAGTGCACAGATTGAAGAAACGGATAAAAGAGCCATGACTGAATTGTTGCTTCATGTTTGTTGCATTTTCTGTGGCAAGCATGATCAATATCTTGTTTTCAGTTTTCTAGGTAAGAGGGTCTTTTTTGTTTTAGTGTTGTTTCCCTGTTTGATATTGGTAAATGTATTTATCTAGCTGAGTGTACTCTTTTTAGTTTGCTGAAATCTTAGATGTTGAATATGCAGAGTATGGACACCCCATTGATAATGCTGAATGAGAAACTGAATGCCAAATGCAAATGAGGGGAGGTGGCACAATGGCGGAATGACAATGCTGAATGAGAAACTGAATGCCAAATGCCAGGAGGTGGCACAATGGCGGAATGATAATGCTGAATGAGAAACTGAATGCCAAATGCCAGGAGGTGGCACGATGGCGGAATGACAATGCTGAATGAGAAACTGAATGCCAAATGCCAGGAGGTGGCACAATGGCAGAATGACAATGCTGAATGAGAAACTGAATGCCAAATGCCAGGAGGTGGCACAATGGCGGAATGATAATGCTGAATGAGACACTGAATGCCAAATGCCAGGAGGTGGCACGATGGCGGAATGACAATGCTGAATGAGAAACTGAATGCCAAATGCAAATGAGGGGAGGTGGCACAATGGCGGAATGACAATGCTGAATGAGACACTGAATGCCAAATGCCAGGAGGTGGCACAATGGCGGAATGACAATGCTGAATGAGACACTGAATGCCAAATGCAAATGAGGGGAGGTGGCACAATGGCGGAATGACAATGCTGAATGAGACACTGAATGCCAAATGCAAATGAGGGGAGGTGGCACAATGGCGGAATGACAATGCTGAATGAGACACTGAATGCCAAATGCAAATGAGGGGAGGTGGCACGATGGCGGAATGACAATGCTGAATGAGACACTGAATGCCAAATGCAAATGAGGGGAGGTGGCACAATGGCGGAATGACAATGCTGAATGAGAAACTGAATGCCAAATGCAAATGAGGGGAGGTGGCACAATGGCGGAATGACAATGCTGAATGAGACACTGAATGCCAAATGCAAATGAGGGGAGGTGGCACGATGGCGGAATGACAATGCTGAATGAGACACTGAATGCCAAATGCAAATGAGGGGAAGTGGCACAATGGCGGAATGACAATGCTGAATGAGACACTGACTGCTAATGAGAGGAAGTGGTACAATGGCAGATTGATGATGCTGAATGAGAAACTGAATGCAAATGAGGGGAGGTGGTATAATGGCAGAATGCTCTCTCTTACAGGTCAGAGCACTTCATCAAACAACTGCAGCGGGAGTACAAGGGCAACATCCTGTCAGACTCTGAATCTGAGATGGAGGTTTGTATTTGGTTTGTCTTCATTTTGTCTGTAGACTACTCTGTGAATGTTGCATTAGCAGTGATTCACCATGATGGATGGAGAGTGGGCATTGGCTTATTGAAACAGCAGATCAAGCTCATGATCAAAACAGAACCAGATGAGCCTGCAAATGAGACAAAGCCAAGGTAGGAGCCACACATACTCACTCTACATGTACTGCTTGCAGAAAGGTTCCAGCATGTACTCCAGTAGGCTGCAATGCAGGTTTATACTTCATATATACTAAATACAAAGTTTGTAGGTATTCTTGGCCAGAATAAGGCAAACAATATTAAGGCAAGACACGGGTCAAAAAGTTGGGAAAATTTCATATCTTGAGGTTTTTGAGATAACATCAGTTTTGAGTAGTTCAAACACTCGCAAATGCCCCCACATGTTGTTTTCGACCTCTCATTCGAAAATTAGTTGAATAAAATGGCTTTTAAAAACATCACTCCTCGTAAAAAACGTTAAAAACGTCATTGATGCATCGTATTTTATGACTTTTGGAAAATTTGTAACTTTTGATCTATTCTTCGAAGAGGTTCACGCCCGGTACCGTTGGAAAGCTCGTCTTTTCGATCGAGCACAGCAAGGGAAATAACTCTTCCAACTATAGTGGTCTATTTTTAGTTGATGATTTCAAACAGCGTACACAGGGTTGTTTGGAAACTCACTAGCCAATCATTGAGCTTAGAGAGGGAATTCCACTTGTTTCAACCAATCAGAGACTCCGAAGCGAGGATTCCCTGGCCCACAATGCATCGTAAACATGGCTGCTGCTTCAACGCTAATTCTCTCAGTTAGTTTATGTTTCGCACCAAATCGAATAAATTCGACTTCAATCAAACAATCAGAGAATGCCCATGAGTGAATAAACTCAACATTATGCCGCGACCAAAAAATAGTGGGCGAAGAGAGCAACTTGCGGCTGCACGCACCTCGAAAATACTTTGCGGTCAAGGTCGAAAGTCTAGTTCTACTTCGTCAACGCCTGCGTTGACAGTTCCATCGCGATCACTGCCTCCTCGTCCCTCCATCTCAACTGCCTCGATTCCGGAAGAAACTTCCAACACATCGGCATCAAGGAGGAAGATACAGATGATGCAGGCAAAAGCGAAGCAGCTGATTGAAACCGATCAAAAGTGGGTCAACGTGCACTTAGATCAGCTGAGTGAACTGATGAACGATGTTCTTTGTCCGAACTGTTTTCTGTCTGGTCTCACCATCAAAACACTATACGATGAAAACAATGGCTTAGCCAGCAAACTTTGCTTGTAATGTGGAACCTGTAATGCCAGAAGAATGAAGAAAGCTAATGTGGCAGCCTATGTTCAGGCATAGCAACAGCGCCTACACTATGTGGCTTCATGCCTTCAACTCAAGGCATCAGAAGGGGAGGCTTCAGGAGGAAGAAGGAGGAGAAACCTATGGTGCTGGAATGGCAGACTGACTTGTTGTTGACTCATTCACAGCATGTGTCTCCCTGAAGTTGCCTTTATTGACCTTGGCATTTCCTGTGTAGTAGTAGGGCTGATCCTTTCCTCTTGAGCATGAACTTTTCCATCCCTGCATTTTTTTGTACTGGGGACTGACTCACTGCACAAAACACTAAAAACTGGAAACTGTAAGTTCAGTTTCATTTTTTAGCATGTGTAGTCCTGCTGGATGAATGTATGAATAAATGAAACAAGTGTTAGCCATGATGGATAGTTTTAGTAGGACTTATGCATGACAAAAAGTTGTTTTTGCCATTTTCTCAAAATGTGTTTTTTTTCGTAGAGTTCAAATCAATTAATTACTAAAACTCATCACAGGATGATGATGATGACTTGTAATTTTGCAGGTTTGTTACATGTATAATAATTTATAAACTGACAGACATTTTTTGCTGTGAACTGATTATTTGGCCAGATAAGAATTTTTGACTCACATGCGAAGCAAAAGTGAGTCTATGTACTGAGCCGTGTCGTCCGTCCGTCCGGGCGTCCGTCCGTCCGTAAAAAACTTAAACGTTGGATTTTTCTCGGAGACTATTAAGTCTATCAACACCAAATGTGGCATGATGGTGTATGATGACAAGGCCTCAAAAAACATACATAGTGACTTGACCTTGCTTCAAGGTCAAGGTCACAGGAGCCATAAATGTGGTCTCAAAAACAGTCATTTTTCACATTTTCCCAATTTTCTCCCACGTTATTGAGAATGGCGACCTTAGCTACAAGTGGTATATAGGTCAAAGCAAACCCTATCTTTTGATACCAGTTTGGTTGACCTTGCTTCAAGGTCAAGGTCACAGGAGCTCTTCAAAGTTGGATTGTATACCTATTTTGAAGTGACCTTGACCCTGAACTATGGAAGATAACTGTTTCAAACTTAATAATTATGTGGGGCACATGTTATACTTTCATCATGAGACACATTTGGTCACATATCATCAAGGTCAAGGTCACTTTGACCCTTATGAAATGTGACCAAAATGGGGTAGTGAACCACTAAAAGTGACTATATCTCATGGTAGAAAGTGCCAATAAGCACCATTGTGCTTCCTATGTCTTGAATTAACAGCTTTGTGTTGCATGACCTTGGATGACCTTGACCTTGGGTCAAGGTCACATGTATTTTGGTAGGAAAATGTGTAAAGCATTTCTTTGTGTATGATGTCATTGGTAGGTTTAGTTGTTTGACCTTGACCTTGAAGGTCACCTGAAGGTCAAGGTCATATAAAGGTCAAGGTCAAGCATGTGAGTCGTATGGGCTTTGCCCTTCTTGTTTTCTTAGATGTTGAACCTACTTTATCTGCAATTCGGATATTGATGTGGAAGCAATAAGTACATTTTTTTTACTTTTTGCATTACAAACATAATCTTCTGTACATTTGAAGATAAAGAATGTACAATTTTAATGCAAAAGGAATTTAAAAAAAATATCAAGTAGTTAAGAAGTTATAGAAATTTGAAAAGATACAGAAATTTGCATATTTTTGCATGTTAGGCGGCCATTTTGGATAACCCATAATTCTAATTACTGTCAAACTTTGATGTTTTGATTTACTGTTATGAGTTCTTTCATGCTAATGAAACAAAATAATTTCAATAAACATATTAAAACATGTCATGCTTCCTAGTAGTGTCTTGCCTTAATCCACAATTCTATAATTCCCAATACCTGCTGCTCTCTCCATTTCAGGAGGATGACTTCCTGCCCGACATGCCAGAGGACACTCCCTCCTCCCTCCTGCCCGGGGCTTTGGGCAGGACTCCCGACTTCCTTCACTATGGAACTTCTCCAGGCTTCAAGCACACTTAGACCAAAACAGACCTTGTGTACCACAGACTTCATCCAGCACTGCATCTTTCTTTCGGCCCTTCAGGCTGCTGCCAGCCATCAGATGGTGATGAGGAATTCTCAGAATATGATATACTTTCTACAAGATTTTGTCATACAGTCAAAAGTGTGCTTGGAACAGACTGAGAAAGCTATTGAGTTTTTGGAGCCTCTTCCAGTTCTTCTTCAACGAGTGGTTTCAGGATCAGTTAAGGCCTCCAGAAATGTATGGCAAATGCTAAGTATTTAAATGTAGCTTGCTACTGTCTCCCAGTTTAAAACCTCAAGCCTTTGGACTGCTAGTCAGTGGATGATATGAGTAGCGTTCCCATCCCTTGTGTTCACTCATCCTCGTGCTTGACAGGACTTGACTTTCTGAAGCAAGAAGATGTCATGGCAGGAGCCATGAAGTGTGCTCGTCTTGAGTGGCTTGGGGAACAGTTACTGGCTGTGCGTCAAATGATAAAACGTGTTGTCTGCAGTCTGTAACAATAGTAGAACGTGTTATACCTTGTTATCTACACTGCAGTCGGTGACCATAGTAGGAAGTATTATACCTTGAAAAGGTGTGTTATTGTGCACAAATGCATTGTCATCCATGTGTGTATCTGTCATGTATTATATTTATAATGTTCATTCTGCTTCTTTGCTGTATCTAAACTGGAATGTTCGGAATGAATGAGGTAGAAGCTTGATGTGAAAAACATTAGCATACATGGATACATTGTGTCATGTTGCCACCACCTGTTAGCAATGTACTTTTTGGGGGTGGGGGATGGGGGGTTGTCAGAAATCATGCAGTTACCTATTCTGCATGTGCATTATGCAAAGTCTTTCACTCAGAAAACTTAAGTTGAGAGTAATGAGCTGGAGATGAGAAAACTTAAGTTGAGAGTAATGAGCGGGAGATGAGCCTTGCTGAGAGTCATGATTGAGTGTAGTGATATGAGGGTGGCCAGCATTGTTGCCATTAACTTTGGCTTGCTTGATGCATGCAAGTGTTGAAGTGATCATAATCAGGATGGCAGGAATTCTTCAGAGAAGCTTGCTGGACCATAATGGGCTTCAGACCATTTTCTTCTGTATTAAAAAATGCTATGCCATTGCTTATTGTTTGGCTATTCTGTTGTGTGCCTACTTGGCAGATCACAACACATGACCTGTCCTTATCCTGACACTACGGAGAGAGACGTAAAGAACTTGCATCAAATACTTTCATTAGACAATGTTACTTTCACCCCTGACTGGTTATAATTCCTCACATGAGTTCCCGTGAGAATTGGCAAAGGTACGATGTATGGGAAGGACATTTCCCACGTCTACACTTGGTGCCAGCTGCCATCGGGCTGGAGTCGGTAGCGCCGGGGCTGGGAGTTGGAGAAGACGGTCTCTGCGGGGTTTGGGTGATCCCTCAGTTGCAGTAGTGCTGCCCTCACACCTTGCTCAAAGTGGGCTGGCTCCTGCTCTGGGGAGGTGGACAGGTGCTGAAAACAGATAACTGAAGTGATAATATGATGGCAAAAATAATAGTTGAGGAACAAGATTCTGAAGATGGGTAAATTAGGTAATGACAAGATTCTGGAAGTGGAAAGATTGAGATACAACATTACTCAAGAAGTTTTGTTTTTTTTTAAGAACAGGCAACAAGCAGAAAGTATGACATAGAATGATATTGAAGAAATAGAAGAGTAGCTACAGGATTCTGAATGTGGAAAGGATGGGGACATAATGACATTCTAGAAATATTGGGCACATAATGACATTCTAGAAATATTGGGCAACAGCAGGATTCTGGATGCAGAAACAATAATATTCAAAATTTAGAAAGATTGGGTAAAACAACAGGATTCTGAAGGTTTCATTTCTGTTATCTTTTTCCAGTCAACGGCATTACACTGATTGTGCCTCTCATACATGTATTCTAGAAGTAGGAAGTTTGGACTGCCACAAGATTCTAGACAGGAAGAGATAAAGTTCAAATAGAGGCAATCACTGCAAAGACAGTTGGGGTCCACATTCTGCAATAGAAAAGACTGAGTCTAAACGTGCTAGAATGGAAGGTTTGAGGTTAACAGAGATGCAGCAAATGGAAAGGTTGGGTTAGAATAAGTTGCTCATCATAATAAAGATTACATTAAATGATTTTTCATCAACTAACACTAAAGTTGGATTGGAACAGATGCTAAAGAGAAAAGGCTGGACTCTTGAAACATATACTAAGGAAAGAATGGCACGCTTCTGGAAATAAGATCAGGGAACGGAAAAGAACTGATCCAAAAGCAGATGCTGAACATAGAGTGACCAGATTCAGCATGACTTGTGGATGTTTGGGGCAAAACTGCCCCATCCCTACTGCAACCACAGCCCCATCCCTACTGCAGCCACAGCCCCATCCCTACTGCAGCCACAGCCCCATCCCTACTGCAGCCACAGCCCCATCCCTACTGCAACCACAGCCCCATCCCTACTGCAACCACAGCCCCATCCCTACTGCAACCACAGCCCTACTGCAATCACAGCCCCATCCCTACTGCAACCACAGCCCCATCACTACTGCAACCACAGCCCCATCCCTACTGCAACCACAGCCCCATCCCTACTGCAGCCACAGCCCCATTCCTACTGCAGCCACAGCCCCATCCCTACTGCAGCCACAGCCCCATCCCTACTGCAGCCACAGCCCCATCCCTACTGCAACCACAGCCCCATCCCTACTGCAGCCACAGCCCCATCCCTACTGCAACCACAGCCCCATCCCAACTGCAACCACAGCCCCATCCCTACTGCAGCCACAGCCCCATCCCTACTGCAGCCACAGCCCCATCCCTACTGCAGCCACAGCCCCATCCCTACTGCAGCCACAGCCCCATCCCTACTGCAGCCACAGCCCCATCCCTACTGCAGCCACAGCCCCATCCCTACTGCAGCCACAGCCCCACCCCTACTGCAGCCACAGCCCCACCCCTACTGCAGCCACAGCCCCACCCCTACTGCAACCACAGCCCCATCCCTACTGCAACCACAGCCCCACCCCTACTGCAACCACAGCCCCATCCCTACTGCAACCACAGCCCCATCCCTACTGCAACCACAGGTCCACCCCTACTGCAGCCACAGCCCCATCCCTACTGCAGCCACAGCCCCATCCCTACTGCAGCCACAGCTCCACCCCTACTGCAACCACAGCCCCACCCCTACTGCAACCACAGCCCCATCCCTACTGCAACCACAGCCCCATCCCTACTGCAGCCACAGCCCCACCCCTACTGCAACCACAGCCCCATCCCTACTGCAACCACAGCCCCATCCCTACTGCAACCACAGCCCCACCCCTACTGCAACCACAGCCCCACCCCTACTGCAACCACAGCCCCATCCCTACTGCAACCACAGCCCCATCCCTACTGCAGCCACAGCCCCATCCCTACTGCAGCCACAGCCCCATCCCTACTGCAACCACAGGTCCACCCCTACTGCAGCCACAGCCCCATCCCTACTGCAGCCACAGCCCCACCCCTACTGCAACCACAGCCCCATCCCTACTGCAGCAACAGCCCCATCCCTACTGCAGCCACAGCCCCATCCCTACTGCAGCCACAGCCCCACCCCTACTGCAGCCACAGCCCCACCCCTACTGCAACCACAGCCCCACCCCTACTGCAACCACAGCCCCACCCCTACTGCAACCACAGCCCCATCCCTACTGCAACCACAGCCCCATCCCTACTGCAGCCACAGCCCCATCCCTACTGCAACCACAGCCCCATCCCTACTGCAGCCACAGCCCCATCCCTACTGCAGCCACAGCCCCACCCCTACTGCAGCCACAGCCCCATCCCTACTGCAGCCACAGCCCCACCCCTACTGCAGCCACAGCCCCACCCCTACTGCAACCACAGCCCCATCCCTACTGCAGCCACAGCCCCACCCCTACTGCAACCACAGCCCCATCCCTACTGCAACCACAGCCCCATCCCTACTGCAACCACAGCCCCATCCCTACTGCAACCACAGCCCCACCCCTACTGCAGCCACAGCCCCATCCCTACTGCAGCCACAGCCCCATCCCTACTGCAGCCACAGCCCCATCCATACTGCAACCACAGCCCCATCCATACTGCAACCACAGCCCCATCTCTACTGCAGCCACAGCCCCATCCCTACTGCAACCACAGCCCCATCCCTACTGCAACCACAGCCCCATCCCTACTGCAACCACAGCCCCATCCCTACTGCAGCCACAGCTCCATCCCTACTGCAACCACAGCTATACATGCACAATTCTTTCCTTGTGCACAAGACTTGACATGGCATCTGAGAGTTAAAGGCACCAGAGCTCTGTTTGCATACTCACCTTTCTGATCATGCTGTCGGGAAGTTGAAGGTACAGCTCCACACTGTCCAGTGGAGTGTAGTGGAAAGGGCCAATGGTCAGATGTTGGTCCTTGTGGTTGTATATATCCATCAACTGGAATGAGTGTTTCACTTGCATTTTAGATACCCATCAAACCCCCAGAAGTTTTTTTTCTCCGTAATGTGTACTTGCCCAATCACCCACCCATCCAATCTCCCCACCCCCCCCCCACCCCCAAATCACTTTTCCAAATAAGGGCCTCCCTCCTCCCCCTCCCCCACCCCTCCTCTGTCTCTGTTTCTCTGTCTCTCCCTCTCTCTCTCTCTCTCTCTCTCTCTCTCTCTCTCTCTCTCTCTCTCTCTCTCTCTCTCTCTCACTCACTCACTCACTCTCTCTCTCTCTCTCTCTCTCTCTCTCTCTCTCTCTCTCTCTCTCTCTCTCTCTCTCTCTCTCTCTCTCTCTCTCTCTCTCTCTCTCTCTCTCTCTCTCTCTCTCTCTCTCTCTTTCTCATCTTTACAGGACTCGCAAGCCTTCATTAACTAAAATTCAGCTGATCAAAGGCTGCTGGAGGTCTTAAAACTACTAATATTCATCGAATTCATTTTGTTCCCTGATCAAATGTTGAGGCAAAAGTAAAGGCTTTTGCAAACAGTTCAAAGCAGAGTAACCTCCCACTGCAATCGATCTGGCCCAGAGGTGCATTACTTATGCTAAGATCTCTCGAGGATTGTGAAGGAATGCAAGGAAAGCATGAGGTGAAAGTGTTGTGCACAACTCCTTCCTGGCAAAAAAGCAAGAGTTTTGATGGGACTTTGGAGGTACTTAGCCAAGGTTTGCGAAAAAATTCAAAATGTCAAAAGACCATGGGTGTGTTTGTTAGGCTTAGAATCTCGAGGGCTAGGCGTTGCCTATGTTTCTCGCACATCAGCCATAGGTGCATCTCCCTCGCTCTCGACTAGCCATCGAGGTGAGTTACTTGCTTAAGAAACACGCCCTACGTCTATTGGGTTGCTGTTCAGAGGGCAGCGCCTGAAATGAGCATGTCACTGTTGGAGAATGGAAAAGTGTAAGTACAGGTCAATATTTGCTGTGTAAAATTTGGGGAGTATGTAAATAGGTTATTTTTGTCAAAAAAGTTTTTACATAACACTCGTGAAAGAACATCAATACACCATACATGTACATTGAACACTGAATTATGTCTCTTGAACTGATCCAATGTAACAGGGCACAACACTTTCGCCAAAATTGTCTACATTTGCATTTGGGTTGTTTTCTTTTCTTTGACCAAATTCCTGTGCCGTTTGAGATGTCACCATGGTATGCTGAATCAAGTGAAAAACTGCTGTGATGTGTGTAACATCAGTTACTTAGTCAACAGCAAATTCCTTACCAACTCTCGCACCTGGATGCAGCCATGTTTTCTCGGACTTCCACCTTGCCAATTAACGATTGGCCATTGCTTCTGCTCACGTCATATCAGCTGCCTCGCAAAAGATTATTTGCCAACTAGGAGGCTAAGCAATGCAACCGGGCTGGAGCTTTTAGTTCAGTGGGCTAGACAGACTTTAAGCACCACTCAAGCTAGAGGTATGTCCCCTTCCAACTGATCCAGTCAGCAACCACTCCTATAGATTCATCTGTCATAAGAAACTGTACCAACTGAGTGTTGAAGACAGAGTGGCATCACCCAATGTGTGCAAATCTGCATATGCTCTATTAGTAAACATCAAATAAGCTCCTAAGAACCACCTTTAGCAACAATTTGAGCTGGGAAAATGGAAAAAACTCCTACTAAGACTGGGGAAAGTGCTGAAGCTGCATATGTCAGAGCTAGTGTCAGAAGTGGAGAAAGAGAAGGGGAGAGAGAGGGGGATGTAAACACACACACGCACACAGATACACACACACACAGACACACACACAGGTACACAGGGGTACACACACACACACACACACAGGTACACACACGCAGGTACACACACATACATGAAACTTACATCGCTACCACCAGTGAAGTGCCTTGCAGATCGGAGAGGGTGGTCAGGTCCCCGTTCAGGGAACTCTGCTTTGAAGATTTGCCCTGTCTTCACATCAACCCCTAAACACACAGAAAAAAGCACTGAAATGCACGCAGAATCATTCAATCAGACAATTGTTTGTTTTGATAAGAAGTAATATGATTAGGTAGAACTTCAAAATGTGGAAAGCAACCAATACGAAATAGGTCAAGTTCTTTGTCTTCTTAAAATGAAGACAAGTTAAACTGGAGACAAAAGGATACGAGATAAATAAGGGGCACAAATTCTTTACTGAAAAGTCTTCGTCAGGAACAAGAGGTAAAAGCATGCACTATTGATGTGCACTTATTGATATGCACTTATTGATATGCACTTATTGATATGCACTTATTGATATGCACTTATTGATATACACTTATCCCTCCAGGTTTACTGGAGGTCCTACAGACTTTGTCTGTGTGTGTGTGTGTGTGTGTGTGTGTGTGTGTGTGTCTGTCCCGACTTAACGGCTGATATCTTAAAAACTACTGGACGGATTTCCTTGACATTTTGCACACTTACTGGAAGTTAGGTCCGATTGAATGTATCAAATTTTCAGAATCGAGGTTTGAAAAGAAAGTGACTTTTTTACGTTTTGGTGTTGCAAAGAAAACGCTACAACAGAGTCCGAATGCAAAATGTGTGACGTAATCATTTGACGTCGAATAACGTGACGTAATTTCGAGGAGATTTTCGAGGAGGATTAATTTCGAGAACATTGGTGAAGGAGAAAGAAGGATTTTTTACGATGCGGGTCGTTTCGTATCCTGGACGTTTCGTACCTAGTCGTTTCGTACCCTAACCCTAACCCTTACCCTACGGGTTAGGGTTAGAGTTAGGGTTAGGGTTAGGGTAGAAAAGGTACGAATCGACTAAATGAGGTACACAACGACTAGGGTACGTTGCGTCCAGGGTACGAAACGTCCAGGGTACGAAACGTCCTGTATTCGATTTTTTATCCCTCCAGGTTTACTGAAGGTCCTCACAGCTTTATTGGGGGGTTTTTAATGCCAAAACCTGGAGGTTCAGCGCCAGCGGTTTTTATTGATATGCACTTATTGATGTGCACTTATTGATATGCACTTATTGATGTGCACTTATTGATGTTAACTGTGGAATTTAAAGTAAAAGTGATATGAACTGTAAAATTTAGAGTGAAAGTGATATGAATGGTGACATTCACTAATAATTTGGAGTGAAAGCATTAAGGGCAAAACCAAAATCATACAAAATTAATACAAAGTATGAACATAGAAATACAATGAATTGCCTTTCCTTACCAAGTCCATAGATTACAGGAAATGGCTGTCCATTTTTCATTTCTGTATTGTGATCTGCAAGGAAAAGACATTTCATAATGAACAACACATAACCCTGATCACAGAAAAAATATAAACTAATGTATGGATTTGCATATACATGTACATTCTTGGAGTAAAACTAAACTCATGAAGGACACAGATTAAACAAACTACTCTCCAAGGGTCTCCCCCTGTGGGTTCGGGGTAAGGATTGACCCACCGCGTCTCCCTGCGTGATTCGTAAGAGGCGAATAACTAGGGACACTGTTACTTGATTTGTGTTGACTCTATACTGTTTAAGTGATTTTCGTGCTTACTGGCCTTATAAAGTCTACAAAGGCTGATAGGCCGTAAAACACCATCCATCCATTCATCCATCCATCTCCAAGGGTCTGAATATTTTTACTGTCCCCACAAACTTTCTGCTCCATATGTATAACTATCATGGGAAGACACTTTGAAGAACTGGTTTACTTGAAATCACACTATTACATATCATTAGAGTGGAGGAGCATTTCTTTATAATGCAGAGCTCTCTCTAAATTTGTGTTCAGGGCTATCACCCACTATTCAACCTGTGCCCCAAAGAACTCAAATTACACTGGCTTTTGGAAACAAATAAATATCAAGCCTGTGGCATGCTTTCTCCCAAGTTATCCAAAACAAAACGCTTCATTTTCACTTCATACCTGTCATATGTTCAGTGTCTACACAGTCATGCCAAAATCATAGTACTCTACACTACAGCAATTATGCGACAAGGTATCATCCTGAGTGATGTCTGAGAATCGAATGTTTACCTTGTTCAAAATGTTTCCAAAAATGGAGAAGAAGAAAAAAACAAAACCACTGCACACCTTTTTCAGGCAGGAACACTGAAAATCCTCATACTTAGCTGCCACTGGCAAATGGATTATTGAAAGAATCAACTGCAGCACCCAAGCACTCAATGTTCTGCAGACAAACCAAGAAAGTGGGGCACTCAATGCTTTTGCATGATAATGCACAGGCAACACACCTGTAATGCAAGCTGTCAGCAAGTGGATATCTTCCCGTGACCCCATGAGGGTCTCTGAAATGAAGAATGAAAGGTAAATGTTGTGAACAAGACAACACTGACAGCACAAGAGAAAAATAAAAGCCACTCATGATTCTTTGAAACAACATGAACTTTTTACAAGCACTGCACTCAACCAAATTGTATGCAAGGCCCAAGCACGGTGTCCTCCCGTGAATTATATTTCACAAAATATGGCCAAGACAATGAAAAAGCCTCAGTGTTCTTTTCAGTGGTGGCAGATGCTGTGTTTAGCAAACATCCTTGAATGGCATCATTGGGCACAGTGCTTCACATCAGGAACACCTTAAAAGGTCTCTGCATGTGTGTGTACACATTCTTGTGCATGTATATGTGCACACAATAAGGAAGCGAGAGAGAGCGAGAGAGAGCGAGAGAGAGAGAGGAGTAAGAGAGGCGGAGAGAGAGAGAGAAGAGAGAGGGGGGGTGAGGGGGGAAGAGGGTTGATGTAGAAGGAATGAGAGAGAGGGGGGTAAGGAGAGAGAGGGAAGGAGAATGAGAGAGGGGGGGGTGAGGAGAGAGAGGGAGAAAGAGAGAGAGGGGGGTGGGTGGGTGAGCGGAGTGAAAGAGAGTAGGGGGTGAGAAAGAGAGGGGAGATCAGAGGAGGGGGGGGGGGGGTGGGAAAGGAGAGAGAGATAATGGTGGGGAGATTGGGTGAGAAAGAGTGGGTGAGGTGAGGAGTGGGTGAGACGAGACGACGGATCGAGTGAGGAGAGAGAGATGGGAGAGGTGAGGAGAGAGAGGGGGTGAGGAGAGAGAGGGAGGGAGGGAGAAAGAGGGAGGGAGGAAGAAAGAGGGAGGGAGGGAGAAAGAGAGGGTGGTGAGGAGAGAGAGAGAGGAAGGAAGAGACAGAGGGGTGAGGAGAGAGAGAGAGAGAGAGAAGCGAGAAGTTAGTTAGTAGTATGACACTTTAATTGTAGAGGGCCATTCGGGCCAGTGTACTAATAACTACAGAATAATATATTTTCTAATTGATAGAGACCTTCTCTTAATATGACTGAAATAAATAGAGCTAAACATCTCACTATCTTCTCCCACACTTGAAAAACATACTGCTAGCGCTGTTTGCATTGGTGAGTCCTATACGCAAAAAGTGCAGGTAATTCATTCTTAAATTCTTCATACGCTGGTACATGTGAAACATAAAAATGCATTCCATCGCTCTCGCTTTAGTTGCAGCTGGGGCATAACAAAGAAAGGTGCTATTAGCTGTATCGATGTACAAAGAGTTCACTTACACCCAAACGAAAGACCTTATTATACAAATCTCTGAAGATAGTCTTGCTAAGTCATACAAATACTGCTCCATGTGGTGGATGGATTTGAAACACCTTGTAAGAGGAGTACCTCTCTCCGTAAACCACCTGGTGTTTCCAACCATCTTTAAAGCCAAGACATATCAGTGTTTGTTATTTATTCAATTCAGTAAAGGACTTTCTGTCAATGAAACCGTTTTGTCTCCATACGTCATCAAAGCCATACAGATGATATATCTCTCAATTCATGGCCAACAATAATTTGCTTACAGTACGCATTCATCATTGGGGATACTTTTGCGGCAATACTTTTACATCCATCTCAGTATACGTAGGCACAGTATTTGCACATAGTAGTATTGCCAAAATAGTACCTGGGAACGGCCCGTATCACCTACACCATCAAATCAGGAGTTCTTTTGGGAACATTGAGAAACATTTTCAGCATACATAGATGAACTCTCTCAATTCTTGCCGCTGCTCAACCCCATACTCGCACCATTAAAGCGAATAGCGTAGGATGAGCATACAAACTACCTGAAGACGACCTTTGGGATGCTACATGATTTCTTTATAGGCTCATAGCTTGCCACTACGGCCACCTCTCCTCTAATGCCAACCTATTTTGCGGTGCATTGAGGGAACAGGTTCGTAGAAAAACTCGTATCTAAATAGTTATACATGATCTAATACTCCCGAGTTTTTTCTCCTCCAACACGCAAAACAGTTCATGGGTTGCCAGACGACCTCCACAGATCGGAATATACCTCACCTCGATTTGGGTATATTGAATTTTCAACCCACATGACACAGGAAGCTTGATTATAGGCTATTATAACTGGTTTGTAGAACCATGGGTGTATCAGGAAATACCACGACATCATCCGACCAAAGAGGAGGATATGACAATTGTCTCATTAGGTAATAATTGAATGCCATGCCTGCCATTCCGAGGTAACCTCTTTGGCTACCTGCCACTACAAAATAGGAAACAGGAAGTACGCGAGCATTTGCCCCCTGCTTTCAATCCCGAGATACATTCAAA
>JAWQFJ010012979.1:27500-29230 GCA_034096865.1 Theodoxus fluviatilis | reverse complement strand
AGCATTGATGGTGACAGTGTTGATAGTGCTGTAATAGACAACACTATTTGTATCAAAATGTTGACATTACCATCAGTGATATTGTCTGCTATGACAGTTACACCAGCAGCCTGAACTTTACAAGACCTTCATGGTAAAAGTCTGCTCTGAGTAGTCACAGTGTTACCAAGGGGTAATTTCAGAAGTTGATATGGAAATCCCAGATGTAAAACCCCAAAATTCACTCTTCCAGATGTGATAATGCTCCTTCCCATTTGTCCCACCAATGTTTGAGAGTAGAGTGACAGTTCCTTCCAGTGTCCTCAAGTTCACATTTAGTTTCAGTGAAGAGTGAAACTCCAAGCAGCCACAGTGCTGGCAGGTGAAAGCACCTGACGAAATGTACCATGCAAGTCTCAGTTGTAGTTTAGCACCACCAATAGAGTATCCCTAGTGTATGCGTGTGTGTGTGTGTGTGTGTGTGTGTGTGTGTGTGTGTGTGTGTGTGCATGCATGTATGTAAAAGTCTCTTGTATAGCGCCTGAAATTCAGCAGATCTGCTGCTCTTCAGCGCTTTACACAGGAACGAGTACCACTTTTTTTCTCTGCTCTGGAAGAGGAAGGTCTTCAGACCTCTCCGGAAAATGTTCCCCTACTCCCACTTCCATCTCCCCAACCCTCCCCGTCTTCCATTGCCCCCCCCCCCCCCTCCCCCTCCACCTCCATCCCCCCACCCCCACGTCTATTGTCACACGCCTATCGCCACACCCTTCCATGCTTCCAAAAGTGTGTGACTGCCAGGCGGGCTGTGGTGTGGCAGTGTAGGGTAAGGAGCCTGCCTGCTGGAGCCTGAATTTTATTGGAGTGACAGGGTCTGTCTGGCTACTGTCTGCCCGAAATGAGCTTTGCCTTTGGTCCATGCCTTCCCCAGGATGGGGGTCTCCACCAACAACGGCTGTCTATTCGCTCTCCGTCTAGTGACCCCGTCTGAATGTGTGGTACAGCTCGTGTTGTTTGGAGAAGTCACTTCATGTGAGTGTGACAGCTGACACAACCTACTGCAACTGAATCGGGAAAAATAACCTAAATTAGCCCTTGATGGAGATCCCCCAAAAAGAGGCTGGCCTCGTTACCTTGAGAAAGTCGGTTGGCATATTGATTGAAGAGAATAATTGCAGTTTGGGTGATGACGCATTTAGACATGATGACTCAGGCTAAGCAGCCAGCAGGCAGGTCAGAATGCAAACAGAGTCACCACAGACGAAATACCTGTACACTTGCAGGTGGTCAGGAACAGGTGGACAGACGATGCAGCGGATGGGAAGAGAAGAAAGGCAGAGAAGATGACTGGCAGGTTAGCATAATGGTCAGTAGAATAGGCAGTTAGGCTGACAGACTAGCAAGCAGGTCACTGGTTAAATCTTAATCAAGCAGAGTTGGCAAACTACATGCACAGTATGAGGCGATCAAAATAGCAAGCAGGCAGGCAGAAAGCTGGTTGACACGTAGGCAGAAAAAATGGCAGAATAGCAAGCAGACGTGCAGCAGGTTGGTGGTTTTGCTGAACATGCACTTGTACTGCAAACATTGCGACCTGACGACTGCAAGTCGAGGATTTTAGAAACTGAAAGTACTGTTTGGAACGAGTTCTGCAGTCTGCTTGGAAAAGGGAGCCATCACCCAGTGATGCTTTGTCGGAGAGAGAGAGAGTTGTTAATAAATGCAGATTTGGATAGCAGTATCAGTGGGGA
>JAWQFJ010012979.1:20000-22500 GCA_034096865.1 Theodoxus fluviatilis | reverse complement strand
TATTACACATTACACCGTAAATGTATTCACAAACACGATCGGAACGCATCAGAAACGCGTCGACAAACAAGCACTTTTACATGTCTCTAAGCGTTGTGATTACTTCCCCATAGTTCTAGCCGCTTGGGGCGCAACGTGTCTCGATCCTCACAACAATGAGCTAATGAACTATCTTTGTGTAACTTATAATCTTTGGTTTCACTGAGCTGTTCTTCTGTACTGAATCACATGTGGTGCAGACTTGAGCTGAAGTTGGGCTTATTAATTTTCATTCTCTTTTAGAAGGCGCACTTACTTGCTCACCCAAAGCGTTATGAAGTCGTGTATGTAGGTGCTGTGATGGAATGAATGCAGACGATGTTGGTTCGAGACCTACGACAACGTGACTGTCAAACTAACTGGCTGTAGTTGGAAGCAAATGAGTCCTTGGTTTTGAACGCTTGCGTGTATTGCTTTCCTCAACGAAGTTTAATGGAGAGGGAATGATGGGGTGGGGGGATGGGGTTTGTTATATTTATTGACTCACATGCGAAGCAAAAGTGAGTCTATGTACTGAGCCGTGTCGTCCGTCCGTCCGGGCGTCCGTCCGGGCGTCCGGGCGTCCGTCCGGGCGTAAAAAACTTAAACGTTGGATTTTTCTCGGAGACTATTAAGTCTATCAACGCCAAATGTGGCATGATGGTGTATGATGACAAAGCCTCAAAAAACATACATAGTGACTTGACCTTGCTTCAAGGTCAAGGTCACAGGAGCCATAAATGTGGTCTCAAAAACAGTCATTTTTCACATTTTCCCAATTTTCTCCCAGGTTATTGAGAATGGCGACCTTAGCTACAAGTGGTATATAGGTCAAAGCAAGCCCTATCTTTTGATACAAGTTTGGTTGACCTTGTTTCAAGGTCAAGGTCACAGGAGCTCTTCAAAGTTGGATTGTATACATATTTTGAAGTGACCTTGACCCTGAACTATGGAAGATAACTGTTTCAAACTTAATAATTATGTGGGGCACATGTTATACTTTCATCATGAGACACATTTGGTCACATATCATCAAGGTCAAGGTCACTTTGACCCTTATGAAATGTGACCAAAATGGGGTAGTGAACCACTAAAAGTGACTATATCTCATGGTAGAAAGTGCCAATAAGCACCATTGTGCTTCCTATGTCTTGAATTAACAGCTTTGTGTTGCATGACCTTGGATGACCTGACCTTGGGTCAAGGTGACATGTATTTTGGTAGGAAAAATGTGTAAAGCATTTCTTTGTGTATGATGTCATTGGTAGGTTTAGTTGTTTGACCTTGCCATTGAAGGTCACCTGAAGGTCAAGGTCATATAAAGGTCAAGGTCAAGCATGTGAGTCGTATGGGCTTTGCCCTTCTTGTTTAATTCTAAAGTTAAAATTTCGGACCCACCAGTTCATCAGTCTAAGCAAAGAATGTTGAAAGTACTGAAATGTTTTAAATAAAATGTTGATTAAAATGTTCATCGTCAGGCCAGAAAAGTGTTGAGGGTCCAGATTTCAACCAGGAAGGCATATCAAGAACAGGGTCTCGATTTCAACTAGGAAGGAATGAGAGATTAGTGGCGTTACGAGTGCCAAATGGAGTCGCGGGATGTCGGCTTGATGCGAGACAGAGAGTGGTGGGTTTTTAACTCTGTAATGGGGTGTTGTGTGAAAGAAGTAATAGGAATGGGTGATGGTATTTGATACCGTAGATTAGGAGTTGATGATGATGATGATGATGATGATGATGATGATGATGATGATGATGATGATGATGATGATGATGATGATGACGATGGTGATGATGAGACTCGGATGTGGTCTAACTTGTGAGGGTGGAGATGGAAAAAAATGGAGGGAATGATTTGAAAGTGGGGTGGGATGGGGGCTGGCTGACAAAGCGGGGGCCGTGTGAGGCCTACGCAAATCTGCCTCCCTGCCGGTCTGCCTACTGCGAGTAAGGAGGGCAGTTGTCATCGATTGCTTGAGCATCGATTCCTTCTTATCTGGCAATCTGTCGCCGCTGGTGCCGAATGATTGCAGTTCTTGGTGGAGCGATTATGCATTCAGCACTGCAGGCGTGACGTGCAAATGTCCATCTTGTCGTCGTCATCCAGCCATTACACTGGAATGGTTCACAGGCTGCGTCTCTCTGTCGCCTGTTTGTCCGTTGTACCTCCCTCCCTCCCCCCTCCCTCCTTCCCTCCCTCTCCCTCCCTCCCTCTCCCTCCCTCCCTCCTTGTCCCTCCCTCCCTCCCTCCCTCCCTCCCTCCCTCCCTCCCTCCCTCCCTCCCTCCCTCCCTTTCTCTCTCTCTCTCTCTCTCTCTCTCTCTCTCTCTCTCTCTCTCTCTCTCGCTCTCTCTCGCGTGCGCGCGCGCGTGTGTGCATGTATGCGTGCTTGCGTAAATGCGTGCGCTTGTTCATCAATACGTCCAACCGTCAATCCATCACAGCGTGTGTGCGTGTGTGTGTTTGTGTGTGTGTGTGTGTGT
>JAWQFJ010012979.1:15000-17500 GCA_034096865.1 Theodoxus fluviatilis | reverse complement strand
AAGAGGACCGAGAGAGACGGGGCGTTGACCTTTCTACTTCATTCAAGGACTCGGGTTCGTGTCTGGAGGCTGCCTGGGTTGCAGACGACTTGCGTGTTGTGGAGTGCTTCTCCCTCTCAGACCGGCGAGGAAAGGAAGAGCTAATGGCAAAGGGCCGATGGAGTCTGTCAGCAAGGGACATGGCGGTAGAAAACTGGGGACAGGGGTTGGGGGAGGGGGGTTGGAGATGAGAAGGCAGGGGTTTTGTCAGAAGCCGGTCAGAGAAGGAGGAAGAGAGAGAAACGAGGATGGAATTAAAGAGAAAAGAGATCAAGAAACACGTGAAGGGGAGGAGAGAGAGAGAGATGGAGGGGGGGGGGGGGGGGACAAAAGAGAGAGAGAGAGAAGGGGGGTGGACAAAAGTTGGAGAGGGGATTCATTAAGAAAGTAAAAAGCAAAGAAAACCTAGAGAGTGGAATGGAGGGGGGTAAGGGGAAGATAAATCAGGAAAAGGGGAAAGGGAAATCAAACAGGAAAAGGGGAAAGGGAAATGTGGCAGAAAAAGGGAAAGAAAAATCAGACAGAAAAAGGAGGAAGAGAAACCAGACAAGAAAAAGGGTAAGGGAAATCGGACAGGAAAGGGGGTGAGGGAAACCAGACAGGAAAAGAGGGAATTCTAAGTCAAACGCATTGACTGCTCACAACTAATTCTTCATAACGAAGCATACAACACAATGCCCAGCTCTAGGTTGCTCGTAAGAGTAAAGACGTTTGCTATGACAAAGATAGGTTATTACAGTGCACTAACTTTCGACATTTTCTTGCTGTAACATACTTTTTTTTTCTTCTGTAAGTTGATTTCAAGATTTTTAAATGGACCCACAAGGCTTTGCATTGTTATAATTAGACAACGTTGCATTTAAACCTTATCCTTAGTATCGTAAGATGAATAAGTTATTACCATGTGACAGAATCGGACATTTTCCGTATGGACCAACGGAGTCGCTACCTGGAAAATCCAGTACTGATATGAACATGATTTGTTGTCCAGTACGAACATTCTGATGGTTACTCGATGAAACAAAACCAGGACCGCCCTTTGTTACAGGCCCGAAATCCGCAGAGTCCAACATAAAGTGGGGGTTGTTCTGTGCTAAAACCATGATGAACACAGAGTACTGCCACTGGCTACAATGGTCAGGCAGGCGTCCACTGTGCATAAAGCAGCACGGTCACGAACCCTCAGAGGCACCACCATCACCATGGCTACGGAGCCTGAGTTGCTCTTCCACAATGCTGAGCCCTGGAGTTCTGCACTGTTGTCATAGACTATGGAGGCAGACGGGCCGGGAATCAATGGGTTTGGCAAAGTGATTGGCAGCACACCTATCTGCATGCGCCTTGTGTGGGCAGGAGTGCTTTCCACAACCACAGGTCTGCTGGTTGGCGTGATCTGGAGATTATTGGGTGTCATCTGTGTGGTCTGAGATATTGCAGTGGTGCCAGCCTTATGCTAGAAAGCTCGTGCCTGTCATGTCTCTGTCCCTCCACCCCCTACCCCCCACCCCAAACCAACCCTACCCCACCTCACCCCTTCAGCCAGTCTATCTGCCTGACTGGCTTGCTGGCTGTTCTTTTTTTCTGTCCTTCTATCAGTACATGTATGTCCCCCAGCAGGCCGAGAGGATGCGGTTTAGCATCTGCGTAATTGTAACTGTGTCTGTCTGTCCAACTACGTTTCTCTGTCACACACCCTCTCTCTCTCTCTCTCTCTCTCTCTCTCTCTCTCTCTCTCTCTCTCTCTCTCTCTCTCTCTCTCTCTCTCTCTCTCTCTCTCTCTCTCTCTCTCTCTCTCTCATTCAATTCCAACTGCAGGTGACGCATTCGAGAGCTGTTCCGTCATGCTTTCGATTACAGCGCCTGACGTGAAATGGCCGCGAGAGCCCTAGTTCATTTCGAGGAAACTTCTACTTGTCAAGCACAGCCGCCCGTCAATGCTGGCGTTTCCGTGCGAGACGGGCAAGCTCTCAGACGTAGACGGTTAGTCTGACGAAGTGACGAGTCAGCCAACAGACCAGTTTGACTCGTGTCTGGGAAAGTGGCGATTGTAATGCGATGCTGTCAGAGGATCATGCGTCGCGGGGTGGAGCACTGGGTGTGTGGAATGGTGATCAGTGGAGGGAGATTGGCTGGCAAACTCTATAGGACGGGAGTCGTGCCCGTGCCTCCCCCCGACTTGTGCTGTGTGACAGAGCGAGCAGGAAAAAAGCAGACAGCCAAAGCCTTCCTTGGAGTTAGGGACAGCAAGTCCGATAATGAAGGGGATTCGACTGGCGAATTTGCGCCCCCATCCGTCTGAAACTCTCAGCTAATTGAATTCGGCCCCTAGGCGGTCCAAATGTGCGCTGTGCCCACTTGGCAGAATATATTCATATTATTTGCAGAACGCTGTAGTGTGGCGCACCGGAAGGATCGGCACTGTCTTCGAGAGTGCAAGGAGAAATCTGATAATATCGCGCGC
>JAWQFJ010012979.1:0-12500 GCA_034096865.1 Theodoxus fluviatilis | reverse complement strand
TTATTGAATCTGTCGATCACGTTATGGGGATAAACGCACCGTCTGTCTTCTCTAGCATCGTTAGGGAAATATCTTTAGGGAAGTTGTCGGTGTCCGCCAGACATCTTGTGTCCCAAGGTCATGCGAGGAGGTCATTTCGTTGTGAGAGTCCCGTAATCCAGATTGGCGTTGTGTCTGAATACCGAGACGCGCTTGTGTCGGGTTGGCCGTCATCAGTTCAGATCATCCTGGCATAGCTGTGTGCTGGTATGGTCATCTCGGTATCAGCCTGGCATAGTTGTGTGCTGGTATGGTCATCTCGGTATCAGCCTGGCATAGCTGTGTGCTGGTATGGTCATCTCGGTATTTGGCCCGCTTAGGGCATGCCACACTCCGTAGGAGATGTCTGACGTGGCATTCGGACCATCGCTCCTCTCTTCATACGTCTACTGAAAGGAATGAAACACAACAACATCTGTCACCAAGAGAAGATCCTCGGCAACATTTCTTTGTGTGTTGCCGAACCACTCTACTTTGCCAACCCTACCTGTCTGTCTGCAGAGAGGGTTTTACATGCCAAGTAAAGCTTGAGAAGTCGATTTTGCCTTCATCTAGCTTCTTTAATTAGCTTATGGTGACTACAGCAATATGTTCGGCTTACTCCTCAGGGTAACTCTGGTACAGAATCGTATAGAGTTTTTCCCTGGTGTGTTTTTGGACAGAAGCCAGGGCCGCTATTGACCTTGGTCTTTATTTCCTCGAGGAATTTTAAAAACCCTTCCTATCCTTTGGTTTATTCACTGTGGGAGTCATTCTATTCACGACCACGACTATCGGTGTTTGCTCAGGAGCAACCATGCACTTGTGCCACGTCGGTTTTCCGGTGTTGATCTGCTGGAAAGCGAGACATTGTAGTGATCAATATCTGGCCAGGCTGCCAATGAAAGGGCGTGTGCCCGTGCATTCTAATGTGTTGAGTTACACTGTTATATTTTGGGACTGGAGGTCAATGAGGATCAACGCCCAACTAAAAAGTACACCCTCTTGTTTTTGGCGTAGCAACATAAGCCACTGCCGATGCGTGTATGATCCCCTTGGTTGGGCAGCCTGTCTTCTGGGAATAGGCGTATAGGAAACAACGCATACTGTGATCTGTCACGCAAGCTGCTTCTATGGTATCTTGTGTTTTCGGATCAAAAGAATGTTTTTCAAAGACCATTCCTATACATACCTCTGCTCTGTAGCCCAGTGTGTATGTCTGCATTTTGTAGGTGAGCACGTTTGCTTTTGCTGCTGGTCTTCAGCTGATTGAGTTGTATTACTTCTTTTATGTACCTTTTGAATTTTGGGGGAAAATGTGAACGCAACTTTAAAAATCTGACTTTTTATGTGCACTCTTGCCTACGTCGCATGCTTAAGGGGAGGTGCACATGGGGTGAATGTGATTCACCGGGGGGGGGGGGGGGGGGGGGGGTATTTGAGACGCCCGACTCTCCCTCTAGGCACCTCTAACTAACGAAAGGCAATGTTGGCATTCGCTTAAATACTTTTTGACTCGGAATATCGAGCTTGACGATGTTGATTGCTTTGGCTGATCTTTGCATGTTGATGCTTAACAGCTTCCTGAACATTAAGCCAGACTTAAAGCTGAACATTTCATTTTCTCATAGGCAGGCTGTTTGGCTCAATAAGGAACTTTTCCATTCGTGGAATCGTGATGACCTTTTTGCGCGGGTATTGTCTGGGTCATCGTGACTGACAAGTTTACTGAAGTGCAAGGGAACACTCTGGCAGACGTGCTTTTTCCGAAAGTGAGTTATTCCTGAATTTCAAATTTCCTTGAGGGCCTGTGCGAATTGATGTGTTCCCGCATTTAGGTTTCTGGACCCCTTTTCAGTAGGTACAGCTAGACAGTCATGGTCAAATCTTCAATAATCACATTTACTCTTTGATTGTTTATTTTCGCATGTTTTCCCCAATGCTAATTCAGATCAGAAAAACTACTAATGGGCTTTTGACATACCTTGTTTTACTGTTGCAACGAAAACCACACTTTATGATATATTTATGCCATTCTTGGTCGTCTTAATAGCAGCTGTAAAAAAAAAGTGGAACTAGAAGTATCTACAATTGCAGCAACTGACGGTTGGTCCACAAAAAATATCATGTAGTCAAATATAATTGCTATAATAATACTTTATATTATTATAATAATAATAATAATAATAATAATAATAATAATAATTTATTGTATTTATAATGCGCCGTATCCAGTTGTTCTAAGCGCATGTGACAACAGATAATACAAAAAAGACAGTACCATACACATTTGCATACACATGCTCTGTACATACATGTAGTCAACCATACTTAGAAGAAAACATACGTCCCACCATTACGCAAATCACAAATAAGCAGTCAAGCAAAACTATACAAGTATGTACACACATGTCCAAATCAAATGTCAAGAAGGCAGGGCGAG
Source organism: Theodoxus fluviatilis (assembly GCA_034096865.1). NCBI lineage: Eukaryota > Metazoa > Mollusca > Gastropoda > Cycloneritida > Neritidae > Theodoxus > Theodoxus fluviatilis. Next base: position 10,039 of record JAWQFJ010012979.1, on the reverse strand, counting down.
AAAGGGGGGTGGAGGGGGGTGGGGGGGGGGGAGGAGTTGGAACATGTTCTTCTAACTAACTCGTTTCAAATATTGCTGGAAAAAAGGTGTTTTAAGATTAGACTTGAAGGAGGTGATAGAATCGGAGTGTCTGACATGGTGAGGCAGTGAATTCCAAAGATGAGGGCCGTAGAATGAGAAAGAGCGGAAGCCATGAGATTTGCGATTGTAGTCACCTGGGATGAGGAGTCGGATGTCAGCAGAAGAACGGAGTGTGCGAGCAGGAATGTAACGAAAAATAAGTTGAGAAAAGTAGGCGGGAGCAGATTCAGTGAAGAAGTAGTAGCAGAAGAGTGCAGCTTTGTAGTCGATGCGGTCAGGAACAGGCAACCAATGGATATTTATAATTAGAGGAGTGCAAGGTTGTCTGTGACGTACTCTGTAAATTAGGCGGGCGGCAAAAAACAAAAGATCATAATAGTTGTGATTACGGTTACGTGGCAAAAAATAGGGTCAGTAGATCGGCCTGAATTAAAAAAGAAATGTAATAGAAGAGGCCAGATTGAACATAAATTAAGTTTCTCTTTCGCTGAGAACGCTTTGTTAAACATAAATAGTGGATTTGTTGAGTGCTCATAGGGCGAAGAAGATGGGACAGCGTGCATTTGTTTTTTGCCATCCCTTGTCTTTTTTCACGATCGGGAAAAAAGTTTAGGGTTGTCAGAAGAAGAAAAAAGGGGTCGAGCGGTTGCCGTAACCACAGCTTTCTTTGTGAGGCCGAATCTTGTAGATATGTCGTTCCACTGACGATATAAAAGCAGATGACGATCCTGAATGTACCAGTTGTTGTCAATGAAGACATGCGGGGTGCCGGTGTCTACGCGGCTCAGCTGCTTTGAGGGTCACCCCTTGGCACTTTCCTGCTGAGTCGTCTTGTAGATCTGCGGTGAAGGGAGAAACTGCTGCCAGCAGTGGACAGACGTGCCCCACAGAGCTTAGCAGGACGCCAATGGGCTGACAACAGGCCAGATACAACGGACGCCATTGACTGCGGCCCATTGTAGCTCTGTCGCGGACACTCCATCAAAGACCCTTTTGTGTGCTGCTCATTTGCCTCCCCAGCCATTGGTAGGCCACCGTGATCTGAATGACTGGCTGCGATCGAAATGTACATAATTGATGGGATCTCATAGCTGCTGTAAACGCTCCCATGACACAATGAGAAGTTCCTTTTAATGTCCCATTATTACGGGTCGAGAGAGTTTATCAGGCTTTCTCTCTTAACAAGCCGTGGGCTTTGGAGGATGATTGACTGGGAGATTCTCATGACGGTTCGAAGAGGAGTGGCAAAGTAAATGACAGAGAATGGAAAAGCAGTATACTGTTTGTCTTGCTTCAGCATTAAGCAGAAGCGACCTCGACATGAAGTGGCGGATGTTGGAGTGAGATATGGACATGATAAGTGTCCTCCTGGTGCAGATATCATTGAGAGTACACTATTTCATCAGCAAAGACCAGTCATGTGTGCCAAGTATGCAAAGGTAATGCGGTGTTGCTGTTTCTTGGGTATCTTTCATACATTTTTAATGGTGCATATTTTTCAGTTCAGTCGGAGTAGGAGAAGTGGGAGAGTATTGATTATGGCCGGAATTTTGTTTAGAAAACCATGTGTTTGAAGAGAACTCCTTTTAAGAAAAAGAATCTGACAGTGGGGGTTCTTTGTTCAACATGCTTCAGCCCATTCTGAACACAGAGATACTATCTCTGACACAGGTTGGTCACGTGACTTCGGTTCCGCATTCCAATGATTCTACCAATCAAAATTCAACATGATCAGAAGACCATTGAGAGTAAAAAGAGGCGATTCTATTTCACTCTAATTATTTATCCCGATAGATAAACACAAATTTGGTGTTCTAATAAAACTAATCTATGAGATTTTCAGGAAATCATTTGAGAACTACTTTTAGCGCGAACGTGTCTATAAGGTTGCAATCTGCCTTGAGCACGTGCGATTGTGTATAGTAATACCAAAGATTATACAGTTATGAATAGTCTTTGGTAATACACGCGATCTTTGGACCTACTATAAACGCAGCGAAAAGAATTCCTATGGCTCCGGACTGATTTCGTGAATCTATGGTTATACTCTCGCAAGTAAATGCTTTCTGGCCGGAACCTGTGGTCTAACTGCCTTCACACTGTTTGACGAGCTCCACACTTCGATCATTCGGTGTCGACTGATGGAGTCAGTAATCGAATGGAAGTTTCTTCTGTAGGAATCCGTCCGATTCCGAAGTTCGATATTATCGGATAGCTCAGAAGCAGTTTTTCTAAGTTTTATCTTTCTAAGCATACATTAAATTAATGATTCCTCATCAGCAAAAGCACTCAGTGGGTTTCTGTGTGTATCGAAGATTATGCAGACGGGATTGGTTGCCTTACTCGCTCAATGAAGTATAAATATTGCTGTTGTATTCAAAGTCCTTATAATTAGTAGAGTTCACAATATTACACTCTTGTGATTCGAATTTTACCGCATACAAGTTTTACATTCATGGGAAATCGATGTTTAGAAATTGAATTGACGAAAACATGGCTGCCATTAACGAGTGTATCACAACAAGCGGAGGAATACACTCACAATGTGATATGGCATTCAGCGTGGCCGAGACTCTGTGTTCAGAACGGTGGTATGCATGTTATGGAAGATTTAAGGCTATCACGTGACCAACCTGTTGCTGAGACTATATTCACTAGTCTCAGCCACGCTGAATGGCTTCAGCCTAGCCTTTTTGCTTGGCATTCATGCAGATATGTTGTTACAGTACGACACTCTTTCGTTGTGGATTTGACTAACAGCCATAAATAGTATGCCCTTTTCCAGACTGCCTTTACGATAGCTAAAAGCAGTAAGCCCTTTCGTCTGCAGGAGCACTGCACAACAAGGACCTGTTTGTTATTCACGCTGTTGTAAGTCGAGGAAACTTGTTTGCTTGCAATACCTGGCATATTTCCAACTTTCATGAAAAACATTAGCGTCTCACTCATGCGCTTCTCATTGAACAGAAGACGACTCCGAGCCTAGGCTGTTTACACGTCGAGTCGAAATTAATGACAGCTCCGTCCTTTTGCGACTCGTTGCATTATCAACACTTTGCGTTGCTCAGTGTGAGAGAATGTACTAGTTTGTACCAGGAAAGCGGGAGCCAAAGGCAGAACACTTTGGCGTGCTATCACAAGAAAGGCACCGTCGTTTCAGGTCCCTCAAAACGCGCAACTCGTTCTTCCCCACGGCGATGACGGAGCTCAACGCTGTCCAGAACCCCCCAGGCAGCTTTGCCGCCGCTGATCCTGTCGGCGGTGCGCACACACTTCTCCACATCTGTGACAGTGACACTTTCTCTTTTGCGCTTCCTTTGGGACATATGGACTGCTACTGAGTGTACGGGGGGGGGGGGGGGGGGGGGGGAGAGGGGCTGGGGAGGGGGGAGGGGAGAGTTGGTCTTCTTGTAGCTTTCACTTGTGCAAGGCTGTTTTTGTATTGTTCTATTGTATACTTTCTATGTGGTGACTGGGCGGTGGGGGTGGGGTGGGGGTGGGGTTGCGCCTTAGTGGTCGTGTCTCTGTCCATATGTATTATTTATTGTCTTTATGTATTCGTCAGTCACTTAAAAGGGGGGTGGGGTGGGTGTATTATTCTTAGTTTGTACCTCTTTTGTCAACAGTTCTTAGACAGTAACTTTAACTGTTCATTGTATATTGCCCCATTTACCAGTTAACCCTTTGGTTCCAGGTGCAGTCTTATCTCTTGTCTGTGTGCAGCTGCGTGTGTGGCGTGAGTGAGGTACATGGGGTAATGTCCATATGTTTTTTTTTTGTATAAATGGCGTGTTAGGGTGTGTAAGCGATGCGTGCGTTTTGCTTTTTGTTTTGTTTCTTTTAGCCTTCATCACTTAGTTTTCCTCGTGCTCGTTTTTCTAAATGATGTCACTTGGCGAAATAAATTACTGTGAACTGTGAAGACACAAAGAGGCGCACCGCATCAAAGCCCAGGATGCTGGAGAACGGCGCCACCGAGGCGAGTCCATTCCTGCGACAACAGCAGACTCAAAGTGTCCTGTCTGTTCGCTACTCTGCAAATCCAAACGTGAACTACTGAGCCATTCCCGTGTGCACAGATGACTGCACAGATACTTCTTCCTCGATATTCGAGGGACCGCCATGATGATAATGGTGATGAGTCAGCACAAGCTGAAATTCTAACTATGCTAAACCCCAGAGAAACTGCTTTATCGAAGGGACTGAAACTCTCCACTGAGATTACATTATTACACTTCTTTACATTAATTTGCATTCTGTACGAAGATCACTCTGCTAGGCAGTTTGAGAGCCGAAACTACTTGGCCTATGACATGTTTTATTTTGAATAAATATGAGCTCGTTGTAATCTATACTATTGTAACAGTCTTCTTACTGGAGCAAATTTCCGCACGGCTAGTGAAGCGCTCCCCTAGGTGGGCAAGCGTCTCGCCGGTTCTGGAGTCCCTTCACTGGCTGCCCATCAAAGATCACATCCAGCACTGCACAAATGTTTGTGCAATGTGTACAAGTGTGTTTCAGGTGTTGCTTCACAGTATCTTTCCGATCTTGTACAAGACTATAAACCGTCGAGAGTTCTCCGATCATCAGGGAGACTTCTTCTCTGTGCTCCCTCGAAACACCTTAAGGGGTTCGGGGAGAGAGCCTTCTCATACACTGGTCCAAGATTCTGGAATGCAGCCCCAGAAGAATTGAGGTCAGAGTACCTGGCCAGCTTCTGGAAAAAAACTTAAGACCTTTTTGTTTAAGACAAATTGTGGGCGCTTTGAGCATGCCTCGGCGTGAGAATAGCGCGTTATAAAAGCTAATACACACATACATACATACATACATACATACATACATACATACATACATACATACATACATACATACATACATACATACATACATACATACGTACGTACGTACGTACGTACATCCATCCATCCATACATACATACATACATACATACATACCATACATACATACATACATACATACATATATATGTAGACAGGGGTTCCTGTTGGTGTGGGCCTAGGCGCAGGGTGGGGCTATAGAGAGGCGTTTGGAATTCTCTCTACCCCATGGCGCAGGACCGACCCCTGGGTCGAGCTGGTCAGGCTGGCAGGAAGTGTAGAGGCAGTGTGCCTCTCTCCCTTGACTCCTCGAGTGGTCAGCAGACAAGCAAGGCTTGGCGTCAGTTTTCCCCGTCTTTATTCATGGTAACAAGGCAATTCAGGGCAATGCAGGCATAAAAGCTGTACACCGGAATGACCTTCCCGTGACCTCTCGCTCTGCCATCCTGACTGTCGCTCGTTCTCGCTTCTCGTCTCTGGTCTCTCGTCCTATCTCTCTCCTTCTCGTCTCATCTTGTCTCTGGTCTCTGCCCATGTGTTGGCGCTGTTAAAAGCAGGGGCTTTAAATAGCCATCACGCGGGCGTGAGCGAGCGCAAACGAAACTTCTAAGCAGTGCATGATATATTAAATGAATAAACTCTCAAATTTGGTGTGATCTCAAAACACGCAAATACTGGCTGGTCAGATTGGGATGCTACGTGACGCTTAACCACGTGTGAGCTGCGTGAACCTCATACATCTCTACGGCAGCCACAGAGCTTGAGTGCCAAGCGCCTTCTCATGTATCTCTGCAGTTACAATCCACTACACACTAGAATGGGAATAAGAGATAATGCGTTTAACTGCAGTGGTCTAGACAAGTTTCTACATCATATTCTCACCCTCTTACATTCCCCCCTGCCTTTTCGGTACCTCGTCCTCGAGGTATAAAAAAACACATGTACACATACGGATTAACATTTCTAAGGATCGGCCAGAGCGTCCCTGTACATCTGAATACCATAAAACACAACTCGTTGAATCATACAACTTGAAGTGGTCTTACCCTACCGACAAGTTGAGTACGTTATTAACTTTGAGGACAAACAAACAAACAAACAACCCGTGCGTATCTGTAGGCCCCTACACAAGCTAGAAGTGGTCTTAACCGTTCAACTAGTTGATGGATAGCAACGAGATTTAACTTTACATTACAAAACACAGCAAAACTAAGACAGAGCATGTAGGACAGAACAACTTGAAGCGGTTTTAACCTCTCAACAAGTGTGTTGTCGACATGGCTAGACACACAAACCGTGCAAGCTAAAAGCGGTCTTAACCCTTCAATTAGATGCACACAAAGAATGACACAAAGTGGCGTTGCTTAGCACTACAACACCCCGAATGTGCACATGGCATTACAAATTCCTCAGCAATGAACACCCATTGCAATTTTCTCAATCACTAGCAACACAGTGATACATATGGTATTACTGAAGACAATACCCAGCAATGCGCACATGGCATTACAAATTCCACAAAAATAGCAAAGCATCATTTGCTAATCCCACCATAATAACCAGATTTTGACAAACACATTTGAAAAATGCATCTACACTACGAGTGAAGACAAATTACAAACCATTCTCTGGATCTCTCCAAAGAACAAAATAGTGACAGCAGACTTCATGCCTGGTTACTTTATAATGTTACAGGCAATACACGCAGTTTATAACACATCTACAAAAATCAAAACATGCAACAATAGAGTTATATACATGTATACTCACGGGAGCTTGATAAGTCCAGGATAGTCCACGAAAAAGGAGATACACTTTTTACACGTTTCAAGTTCTCATCCTGTCCTCAAAGTCACATCAGTGTCAATCAAGTCAAAAGGCATCACGTCCACATCCAGTGGGTGCCTGACAAACATTTCTACAAGTGGAGCGAGGCAGTGCCTCTACAGTCACAGCTCTGTCATGCATAAGTCTCGAATCTCTTCATTCCTGCCACAAACTCTCCCCAGTCCCCTGACGCCATGAGGGGAAGGAGTGGAGGAGGCTAGCCCGAAAACGCCTCCAGGGGGTCCTGGATTCCCCCTGAACAGCTCCTCCTCCATCCTAGCTGGCATGATGAACTTAGTGGCAGCAAGGTCCTCGAAGGGGTAGCAAGGGTAGGCTTGCAATGCGAGCCCCACCCCCGCCACAAAGTTCACCTGGCCCTCGCCGCCGAAATGGGGCAGGACAGGCAGATGGGCCGACCCACACCCGCCAGGCCTGGGGCAGTGTCGCCCCACTGGGACCTGCATCCTCGGCTTTGGCCACAGGAGAGCGGCAGGACCCACGGGAGCGTCCAGACATGGTGGGGTGGTGAGGCAGGGCAGCGGTAGCAGCAGCTCACATGTCACAGGGAGGTGAGGGGTGAAGACGATGAGGAAGAGCGGGCAAGTGCCTTAGCAAACCATTGTATTCTTTGCAAACCATTGTATTCTTTCTGAAAGTAGGCACTGCTTCCATCATCATTTCACCCCATACCTCCTGGACACTTGTGATGGGTGAACTTGGAGGGAGATGCTCGTGGCATCCTGCCGACGACGCCAGATGAAGTAGGGGGTGGTGGTCCTGCTTCTGCGCATCAAATCCCACTTCTGACACCAGTTGTAGACAGAGGACTCCTGTTGGTGTGGGCCTAGGCGCAGGGTGGGGCTATAGAGAGACGTTTGGAATTCTCTCTACCCCATGGCGCAGGACCGACCCCTGGGTCGAGCTGGTCAGGCTGGCAGGAAGTGTAGAGGCAGTGTGCCTCTCTCCCTTGACTCCTCGAGTGGTCAGCAGACAAGCAAGGCTTGGCGTCAGTTTTCCCCGTCTTTATTCATGGTAACAAGGCAATTCAGGGCAATGCAGGCATAAAAGCTGTACACCGGAATGACCTTCCCGTGACCTCTCGCTCTGCCATCCTGACTGCCGCTCGTTCTCGCTTCTCGTCTCTGGTCTCTCGTCCTATCTCTCTCCTTCTCGTCTCATCTCGTCTCTGGTCTCTGCCCATGTGTTGGCGCTGTTAAAAGCAGGGGCTTTAAATAGCCATCATGCGGGCATGAGCGAGCGCAAACGAAACTTCTAAGCAGTGCATGATATATTAAATGAATAAACTCTCAAATTTGGTGTGATCTCAACACACGCAAATACTGGCTGGTCAGATTGGGATGCTACGTGACGCTTAACCACGTGTGAGCTGCGTGAACCTCATACATCTCTACGGCAGCCACAGAGCTTGAGTGCCAAGCGCCTTCTCACGTATCTCTGCAGTTACAATCCACTACACACTAGAATGGGAATAAGAGATAATGCGTTTAACTGCAGTGGTCTAGACAAGTTTCTACATCATATTCTCACCCTCTTACACATACATACATACATACATACATACATACATACATACATACATACATACATACATACATGTAAATCAATTTTATTCAGGAATTGGAATACATATATTATTTACACAATATTTGCTTTCCTGAAAATTGACACATTTCTCTATCACCTTGTCCCGCAAAACTGGAACTGGCGTCGATACAGCAGGGAAATCGTTTGACAGTTGCTCGAAACGCGTTAGATTACGATGCGCGCGCATGCGGAAATAATTACAAGTCATTCATGTTTACCAGAGAGTCAGGAGCGTGCGCACTTTTTCCTCGTAGGTCACTGCACCTTCTCTACCACACAGCAAGCGATCCTAGGGCCGCACTGATGCTTAGGTACCGCGCAAGCCACTTCGACATGTAGCGAAGGATTCCCAACAGTTGCAGACCCGGGACCACCCGCCGGTGAACGGTGCCCAGCCTGCCTACCACTATGGATATCACTAGACATCGATATCCCAGCTCCGTGATTTCGCGACACAGCCCGATATACTTTTGAAATTTCTTGTCAAAGCATGTGTCGATAAAAGCGTCGAAAGACGCTGCACTTTCTGCAAGAAGCACTGCACAGTCCTCGTCGTTGATGATCGTAATGTCCGGTCTTGTTGCTGTGGTCCTGAAGGTAGTATTGTTGGATTGAAACAATTGCGGCGACAGCACACTGTTCTTGGTTACTCTGCAGGATTCTGCCCGAGGCATGTTCTTGCAGATTAAGTCCACAATGCGATTATGCCTCGCTTGATGCATTCTGCTGTATTTAGTACAGCCATTCAGGATATGAGAGGCTGTGTCATTGGGGTTATGGCACAGGGTACAAGATTTTGGATACACTGTTGCTAGCATGCTGTTGCATTGCAGCAGTTGCAGTCTGCCCTTGATGATGAAGCGCACAACGTTGCCTTTCAGTTTTGAGTTCAGCAAGAAAGCCGATGACAGCTTGTGGTCTGCTGCGGTTGCTTCCCTTCGGATCCTGCCTTGGGAGTGCTTCTCTCTCCATGCCTCGGCGTGCTCGGCCAGGTACTTGCGTTTGATAATGGTGGAGGTACTCTGTCTGTCACGGGTCACAACACTGACACCCTCATCTACCTCCACGTGCAACGCGTAGCGATCTTCTGAGTCTTTCACCAGACGTGCTTTCTCACACACGCAAACTTCATTAATGTGCACCCAGTCTGACTTCGTCCAGTTCACTTTGCTGTTCTTCTGGATTTTTCCAACAGGGTTGGTGCGAAAACCTGCAAATGCATTTTTCTCATTTGGCGACGCGTGCGGCCTTTTGCGTTTATCCATGTGTAAATTGAGTGACATTCGGACCGTTTCTCGCACCTATCTATCATCACTGTTCAGTACGGACAGGGTAAAAGACAGCCGCGTCGCGTTGTAGATGGCGTGAGGGTTCATTAGACCGAGTCCGCCTTCTCCCCTGGGGCAGAACATGAAGTCTCGATTAGAGGAGTTGTTCAGCTGGAGCCATTTCCTCACATAACTGACGATTTCGCTCTCCAGTTCGCCCGGGCACTTCTCTGTGAAAGTGAGATTGGAGAAATAAAAGTTCAGTCTAGATGAGCCCATGATACTAATCGCCTGGAGCTTCACTGTCACCAGCAGGGGGGCTGCGTCGATTTTCTTCCAGGTATTTTAGAATTCCTCTGCTACTCTTTCTGCTTGCAATGTTGCTGCAGTGTTGCTCAGGTTCATGTCATAGCCGA
>JAWQFJ010012978.1:20000-26883 GCA_034096865.1 Theodoxus fluviatilis | reverse complement strand
CTTTATTCGCAGCTGATACAAGCGCTCAGTAACCCAGATGGAATGGGGTCTGTGCTCACCCAGATGGAATGGGGCACTTCTTCTAAGCAGGCATCGCAGCCTCTATTTATCAGGACAGAAACAAAGCGGGAGGGGCTTTCAGACAAAGGCTGGAAGAGAGAATTCTAGAACTGTGGGAGCTTGCTGACACAGGGCAGCGCTGGACAGAGGCAGCAGCGATAACATCTCGTCAGAGCACAGAGCGATTACGGACCGGACAGCAGCGATAGCAACCTGTCAGAGCACAGACTAATGTTTACTCTGCCTCTGGTGGTGATGGAGACAGCAGCTGTGAAAACTAAACATATCCCAGGATCCCACGGCTGGGAGAGGCATGCACTTTAGAACTGACTAAACAAATCTAAGCAACCACAGAAATATTCACAACACTACTCCCTCCTTAAAACTATTCGGTCCCTGAATAGTTACCAAAACAAATACCACAATTACTAGAATCTCTAAAATCCTGTTCTAACAAAACCAACAACAGGGCCAGACCAAAACGAGTACAATAACAATTTTTCGACTCAAAACTATGGACAATCAATATGGAACGATTTAACGTTTAACACGACCATCAATGTCCATCAAATATCTAGCTGAGGGCACCCAACAGGGTCAGCGAACGTTCAGTCGCTAAACGCTGTGGATCTCAGAGCCCTATACACACGTGTCAGGTGACTCACATGGAAAATCAGGAGAACACACTAGCGGCATTTCACTCGATAAGGCACAGGGAGGAAGGAGCACGAATTCTGGATACAAAAAGTGATGCACAACCTTACTCAAATCTTTTACATGACACGTATTAGTTATTCTATGCCAGAATAACACAACACACCATTGATGACGCCATCAACTAACAAAGCTATAATTATAAATACATAAAACTGAATCTACACAGTGAACCGGTACCAAAATCTCCTAATGAGTGGACTCTGGACATTTCCTATCAGCGTACTAGTGCTGCCTACCCCGGATGGGTAGGATCTGGACACCTCTACACAGCACACCATGGCTGTTGACCCACACTAAGTCTCACCTGGACGTCTACCCTCAGCACACCTGTGCTACCGGCCTCCTCTGGGCCTCTCCAGACGTCCCTCTTCGGTACACACAGTACTGGAGAATTCTAAAACGGGTCAAATCCAGACATCCTTCCGCAGCATCTACGCTATAGGCCTCACAATAGGTAAAATCCAGATTTATCTCTCCTGAACTCATAAATGCAATATAATGGCACCGCGAACACATACTCAATACAGCATCAAGACCTACTACTAAATTAAAAATTAATGACACCGAGAACACATACTACATCAAGATCTATTACTAAATAAAAATCAAACTGCTCCATTCCTTACCTCCCTGGCAGCACATCATTCAGTCTCCTGACTCCGCAATATCTCCTGTGCAATAGCATTTAGGTAATGCCATCAGTCCATACGAAGGTGACACAATTGCTATGGAAACGTTCTTGTAGCATCAAGTCTCGATCTCTCCTCGTTCCTGTTGCCGACGAATCCCACGGCGCCATCTTCGCCCTGGAGGAAGCCCACGCGGTCGGGTCGTCGTCCTCCACCGGCGAAGCAGGTACCGGCCGCCCTCTCGCGTCCCTCTGCCGGGTCCTGTAGCGGCGAATCCTCCGCACCTCAGCGGAGTAAGGCAGAGGCGATGACAGTCCAAGGATGTCCGATCTCCTTGCAGACTCACGTTTTCGAGGACGTAGACCGCTGGGGGAGTTGCATCTCTTGTTGACTTCTACACCAGACCGCTCCTGAGCGCTGATAATGCCATCTTCTGTGCCACTACGTCCAGCTGTCCTGTCCGCGACGACAACTCCGACTCTCTTGCGGTGTTGCCAGTTACCCTCTCCAGGGGCATACCCACATGGTCGCACAGGCCTACAGCTGCTCCTCTGGCACTCTTCACTGGCAATATCCTCCATGGCTCCACAGTCTTCTTCTATTGGCAGTTCTTTTCGCAGCCGCTGGTGCTCCTGCTCCGGACTAGTGACACGCTCCTCGACTTCTGCTATCTGGTGGGTCACTTTCTCTCCTACTAGACTCTGGAGTTGGCGGTTCGTTTGCTGCCAGAGCTGAAGCAGACGGTCCTCTCTATCCTCTTGCCGTTTTCTTTCTTCTCTCTCTCGGCGCAGGCGTTCTTCTGTCTCTTCTTTCTCCTGGCGCAGGCGTTCCTCTTTCTCCTCCTGCCGTCTTATTTCTTCTTCTTTCTCTCGGCGCAGGCGTTCTTCTTGCTCTTCTTTCTCCTGGCGCAGGCGTTCCTCTTTCTCTTCCTGCCGTCTTATTTCTTCTTCTTTCTCTCGGCGCAGGCGTTCTTCTTGCTCTTCTTTCTCCTGGCGCAGGCGTTCCTCTTTCTCTTCTTGCCTCTTCCTGTCCTCCTCTCTCTCCTGCTGCATTTGCCTCAGCATGGCGATGATGTCAGCTGTCGTCGTTTCCTCAGCCATTTTCCTGCTCCTTAGATTGTAGGACATACGACATAGATCCCACTTCTGACACCAGTTTGTTGCGGATCTTTCGTTCGGCCTGGTTTCCCCACTGTTCAAGACAGTGGTACGTCGTATGTCAAGTGAGAAGCAGGGGCGAAGACGATTTTCCCATCTTTATTCGCAGCTGATACAAGCGCTCAGTCACCCAGATGGAATGGGGCACTGTGCTCACCCAGATCGAATGGGGCACTTCTTCTAAGCAGGCATCGCAGCCTCTATTTATCAGGACAGAAACAAAGCGGGAGGGGCTTTCAGACAAAGGCTGGAAGAGAGAATTCTAGAACTGTGGGAGCTTGCTGACACAGGGCAGCGCTGGACAGAGGCAGCAGCGATAACATCTCGTCAGAGCACAGAGCGATTACGGACCGGACAGCAGCGACAGCAACCTGTCGGAGCACAGACTAATGTTTACTCTGCCTCTGGTGGTGATGGAGACAGCAGCTGTGAAAACTAAACATATCCCAGGATCCCACGGCTGGGAGAGGCATGCACTTTAGAACTGACTAAACAAATTTAAGCAACCACAGAAATATTCACAACACCTACCCCTACCCTCACCCACCCACCCTTAATCCCTCAAATAACTCCGGCCAATCTCTCCCGCTATAACATAGTTTCAAACAAGACGCGCCCGTGCCTACGAGGTCTTATAATCATCCCACACGTACCACTCCATTCGCGACATCGCATCCAGGTTTTCCAATCACCTCTGCCTATCCCTGCATTCTATGCTGCAAAGTATTCTGGCAACATCATACATGCCGTCACCACCACCTCTAAACTCCGCCGCACCACTCCCCGCTCTCACATCCCCAAATTGCAAAAGACAATTTCGGCGTAGTGTTTTATGCAAAAACAAGAAAATCTACGTGGCAAAGCATGCTGATGAGCGTGATTTCATAGCGTACAGACGGTGACACTGATCCAAATAATTATTAAACTGAATTAACTTCAGTCGCGAATTTCGCCGGAGTTGAGAAGTTCGTTTTCGTTCCGTCCCATTTTGTAGAAAACCGCACACGTGCGCTGTTGCTGCTGCTGCTGCTGCTGCTGCTTCCTGTTGGTAGCGTCCCAAGTGTTGTTACCTTCCAGTTCCACCGTTACGGTGAGTTGTGGTGACTTCGTAATAATGGCCTGTGCAGTATCTGTGCCTCTGTAGGCGGCTAAATCTTTGCTGCGTACCTTGCTGATCTTCAGTGTTATGACGCACGTAACGCGCGCGCCTTTTCGAATCGAGGTGACAGTCGTGACGTTGGATTTCATGATTTGTTCGAGCTGCTCGAATTTCTGTCGCCTTGTTCGTTGTCCGAGCATGATTGACGTATGGAGGTGTAAGTGTACCTGCCCAAAACAAGATCTCAGCAGTTGACATGTGCTGAGTGTTGGGACGACAGAAACATTTCAGTAAACAACAACCGGAGAGGTCCAGATCCTACGATGATCATCATGATGAATGAAGCGATCACCGCAGATGAGGTATCATGAACTGCTGACACATCCACCTCGGCTATGGTTTCAGTTACCCCCTACCTTTGTCACAGACAGGTCAGGCAAGCCGTTTGTGTGGCTTATGCTGACGGCAGGATAGTTGGTTGGGTTTTTTTACCAACAGGTGGCGACCAGGGCGGAGTTAGCGTCTGTTATATAAGGATGGGGGCTTGGTGACCTGATGGATTGAACTTCATCTTCGACTCAATCAGTACTGCTGCGGCAGTGGCCCGTGCAGAGGTGTGCAAGTGGCTCCTCTTTCGATTCAGTCTGGGACGTTCCGATTCCAGCTTCTGTAGCTCACCGCTGTCACTTTTCCTGATTCTGCCTCGCTCAGGTGTCGGGTGAGTGTCAAGGAGTGCAAACCTTTTGTTTTACTGACCACCGTGGTTTTCCGTGTTTGAAGATTCTTAAAAAACCAGTTTCGTGCTGCAGCTGCTGCTAGTGGCCTTAAGAAGCTGCACCAGCGATACAATAAATGATATTTTGTTAGCGCTCATTTGCATCAAGTATTAAAATAAGAAAAAAATTAAGATATAGTGAAAATAATGGTTTAAGCTTCATCCGCAGTCACTGTTATGTACTCTGATGATTTTTGCACAAAGAATGGGATGTATAGAAGGTGGTAACATCGAAAAATTACATCTGAGCTTTCTATGTATACTTATATAGTTTTGGATAAGATCTCTGCCATAATCTTTTTAAATGAAGCATCATTTTAAACGAGGCATTCACAGGTATTCCAGCTACTTACTGTGATTACAAACATGTTTTGGACCAGAACCAAGATCTGGAAAGTGTTAGCTGTGGTTTTAGTGGTATTAAACCTCAATTTATTATTTTTACACTGTTGCTTACTAAATTGTCTGACATGCCCACTAAGGTTGCTCCTGCCAAATTGCATATTTGGACAGTTGAGAAAGTTTGGGCATCCTTTATCATTTGCTCTAATCATCTTAGCTCAAATTTTCTTTTTGAAATGAATGACAGTAATAATTTCTGCAGTGTTTTTCAATAGTCCTGGACATTAGCCTTTCACCTACTTTGGATGTGTCCAGTTTACATACTGTGGCAGTTCCTCTCTTAAATTCATCACCACATCTATGTGTAGATGAAATAGACACGCCCCCTTTTCAACCAAATCTACTCTTATTAACACTTTTTTAAACACTTGTATTTGTGGGTGTAATTCTTGTTTTGATGTTTATTGATACTGAAACACAATCCAATGATTTGATTTTTTAATGTTATATCTTATTTAAATAATTTGTCACTTGTTCTGTACTTGAAGTGGTTTTGATTTTCCAAACTTTAGGCTAATTGTTCACACATTGCAGTGTAGATCATGATATTACCGTGGTAAAAAGTCACAAGTGGCAGGTGACTGAGATGGGTGCTTACACTTCAAACTTTTTTCTGAAGCATATGTCACTGTTTGGGGGTGGGGTGTGGGAGAAGGGTGGGGTGGGGTGGAGAAATCACTGTTGAAATGCTGTCCAACTCTGCGCATTAGTCAGCCCATGCCTGCCATCCAACACATGTTCTCCCTGTCCCATGCAGGCTTTCTAGCTTTGCAATAGGAATTACATCAATTTGACACCATTCATGCATAGCTGAATGCAAGTAATTGGGTTCAATGATGTGCAACTGTCAAATGAAATGCAAGAAGATATGAGGTTGTTGTTTTGTTTCAGTTTTGTCTTTCAGTCTTTAGATTTCCTCTCCAACTCTCAGTGTCTTCACGTATTCTATCACATGATTTGTAGGGCCCAGAACTTCAGAATGAGGAGAGAGACATGCTTGCAGGATGAGGAGGGAGACAAGTGCTTGCAGGATGAGGAGAGAGACAAGTGCTTGGCTGATGAACCGAGACATGATTGGCTGCTTTCTTTCATACTTTAGAGACAACAATAGAAATGTCATCTCTTGCATAATTTCCAGGATCAACTAGCTGCAGTGTCAGGCTTGTTTGACACATACACTTAAAATGACGAGATCACCACTCTTAACTGAAGGCCTCTTGACAGCAATGATGGGATTATAGGAAAGGAAATAGGGCTGTCTGTTGTGGTGCTCTTGTGCTAGAGATCAGTGACAAGTGACTGGCATTACAGCTCAGAGGTCATGTGCTGATAGGTGTGACTCATGGCAGTGGCCCATTGTAATTCTAGTTCCTTCTTTAGGTCCATAAATGGAGATGAAACTCTAACTGAATCATAGTTGAAAAGTTGATATCATGTTCATTCCATGCCCTTATTGTCAATCAGATTTTTTTTTCTCTCAGTATTTCAGTAATTACTCCTTCAGAACCAACTAATCTGCCACTATCCTGATAGATGAAATGTTTACTTTAGATAATTGTTTTGAATCATATAAGCAAAAATGTCATATACTGTGCTAAAATGTCTTTGTGAATCCACTGCACAAATGGGACAGGCACCCCCCCACCACCCCACCCCCACCCCACCCCCACCCCCCATGTTTGTTTGTTTGTTGGGATGGTTTGTGTGTGTGTGTTTGGTTTGTTACCATAATTTTGTGTATGGAAGGGACATCACCGAAAATGTACCTAAGACAAAGGTAATAATTGTTTTCAGTATATTTATAATAATTATAACTTTGTTTTTCGGCACTACTCAGAAATGTTTACCTGCTCTATGATTAATAGGGAAAGCAGTCAAAATATTCATACCTGTAACAACAGATAAATGCTTCCTCATCTTGCAAACTAAATCATTTTATGCTCATGGTTATACATAATTATGCTCGTCAACACAGCCTAAGGCCAGAGTGAGAGAGAGAGAGAGAGACAGAGAAACAGATATAGAGAGACAGATATAGAGACAG
>JAWQFJ010012978.1:10000-15000 GCA_034096865.1 Theodoxus fluviatilis | reverse complement strand
TGGTTTTCCTGTCTCTCTTTGTGCATGTTGTTTGTGGTGTGTGTGTCTACCTGTCCTGTCACTTGTTTTGCTCTAAGCTGCAGTGTGTGTCAGTCCTGATTGTCTGTCTCACTGTATGTCTCCTTGTATGTCTGTTGATATGTCCTTTGGTAGAGCTCTCTAAGTGTCTGTGCCCTTGAGTATTTTGGCAATTTTTTTCTCTCCATCTGTCTTCTGTTTTGCTCATCTGATTTTTCTGTTTTCCCCTCTCCCTGATCCCACTCCCCAACCCCCCTCACCCCCCTCCCCTCTTCCCCTCTGGCCTTCCTAGGATTGCATATGCCTTTTTCTCATTTTTTTAATCATTAATGTTCATTTTTGTGCATTTTTCTCAGTTTTTTTTTTCTTAACAGTCCAGACTTTGAGTCTCTTGCTGCCACTGTTTTATGTCTCACTCCAAGTTTTGAATTCATAGCTGTGATTTTCCTGTTCCCTGATGTTTCCCATGTTTGTGCCTGTTGCTGGTAAAATGTTAAAGTGTGATCACTTTTGCCAGCTACACGTCTGTAGAAAGTCCTTCACTCTGTGAGATCTGTGATTTCTTGAATAGACAGATTTGCTGCCAGTTGTGGCCTATTTTCCTGGTGGAGACTGGAGAGCAGTCTTGGGTGAGCCTAATCAACATGTACTGTACGTGTAGTTTGCAGTAACGAAATATCAGTTTGACTCATAAGTAAGAAAAATGGTTGATTTGTGTGTTAACTCATTGCATATGCTCAAATAACATTGCCAAAAATACTTCTGTATGCAGTGTCTCTGCAAGTATTTTAAAAAATCACACACAAACTCCAGTTTTGGATTGATTGTTTAATGCTATGTACCATTTGAAAGATAAAACATAAGTACCTTTTAGTTGAAGTGAAAAATATTGACAAAATGCAATAAATGAATTGGGAAACCAATGAAAACATAATTGCAACCCTGTGGCTGCACTGCTTATGCAATGAATTAAGAATGAGTGATGAAATCATGACATTTTTTTCCTACACCAGGTTCCTCTGGCAACCAAGTGATAATTTTGGGAAAATATAAGTTTGTTAATTTCTTGATGAGTGATTTATCAGGATGAAGTGGAACTTTGATATTTAAGACATGCCATGTTAAAAATGCATGACCTTCCAAGATATGTTTTTGTGATCTTACTTAGAGTGCACAGTTATTTATACCCAAGATTTAGAGAGAATGCTTTATTGTTTCTTGTTTTAACTTTGTTGATGTTGCATAGAACATGTGAGTGCATACCCAAAGGTATTTATTTGTTTTACTGTTTTTTATGATGACAGTACTGCCACTCTGTGGCCATCGTTGCTTTAATATAGGGAGAGAAGCTGTTGACAGTTGGCCCTTGCCTACTTAGGCTTTTCCCTGTTGTTTTTGCTTTCCCTTGCTTGGTTTTGCTTCACATAGCTTACCTTAGTTTTGCTTTGAGTAGCTTCGTTTCTGGTAAGAGAAATTCCTGCATTATATAGATGTAGCATTAGCAGCCAAAAGTGTTTTTCTCCTCTTCCCAGCATCTCAGATGTGTACGTCTATTGTCCAACTTTTGCTCTGCCACCATTTCATCCAGTTCTAGAACAATTCAGGTACTGAGTATGTGACATGGAATTTATTTCAGGTAATAGGAAGAATACATAGAATTTTGGAACATTGGCTTATTCAAAGTTGTTCTTGAGAATACATGTCTGCATGTATTGTACCCGCATATTTGTTTTGACTGTATATGGAAATACGATCAAACTTGGGTTGTGATATTCATCTTACATCTAACCAGATATGCATTGTACTGGGTCATAAAGGAGATTTTCTTTGGAGTTGTCATCTCTGCCAAACTTCAGATTCTTTAGATTTTGTTCTAATCTTGGTCAGTATGATGTCATCAGTTTGGTTGTGGAGAGAGGCAGACAGGCTGATGTCATCAGTTTGGGTGTGGAGAGAGGGAGACAGGCTGACATCATCAGTTTGGGTGTGGAGAGAGGCAGACAGGCTGATGTCATCAGTTTGGGTGTAGAGAGAGGGAGACAGGCTGACATCATCAGTTTGGGTGTGGAGAGAGGCGGACAGGCTAACGTTATCAGTTTGGGTGTAGAGAGAGGCAGACAGGCTGATGTCATCAGTTCGGGTGTAAAGAAATGTAGGCAGGCTGACGTAGTTTAGGTGTCGATTGAGGCAGACTGGCTGACATCATTAAGTTGGATGTGGAGAGATGAATAGATAAAAAGGCAGGCGAGCTTTCCAAGACAGGACCCTAGTTAGATCAGGTTATGAAAAGTTACTTCCCTTTACTTTCCAAATCAACATGCCTGACTCCTCCATTCTTGAAATCACGGAAAAACCAGGCAGCGTGGATCTTGTGGATGCATAAACCTCCAGTGACAGGATCACGTCCACCATTCCATGTCATGCACTCATGTCTTCTAGTCCTTGCTGCCTGAATATATGATATTGCTGGTGCAGTGCTAGTTTTACTCAGAATGTGTACATTTCAGTTCTGCATTCTGCCATTTCCTTAGAGATCACACTTGTACAACCTGCAGTGATCCATGCATTGCTGTTACTAGTCATGATGGGACATGAAAAACTCAGACGGCGTTTAGCCTACAAGTCCAGGACATCTGAAGCATGAAGTTACTTATATTTTGTAGCTGCTTAGCAAGGAGAATAAGCAAAATTTCACATTTGTAATGAAGATACTCTAGATGTTGAAGTGGAAAATCACATGACTGAGTTGACTGGGAAATGGTTGACACATGAGGAGCAGTGGTTGTTTTCAAGCTATGTAGTAATGAAGTGGACATAGTCTAAATCGACTAGTCTTGCATTGCTATAAAAGGACAATTGTCATCTGTATATAAATGGTGCTTTCCGTAGTCTCTACATAGTTTGTGTGGATCTAGAATGCTGAAAGCTTTTCTCACTCCGGCTCCATGTTGGAAAGTTTTGGCCAGTGGGACTCGGCTCGGGTTGGCGTTTTACATTGTGTAATTTCTCGCATGCACGCTCTTGTTGCTTTCTTTCTGGACTTACATTTATTAGTTACAGAGTCTGTATTGATTTTCCATGAACAAATGTTTGGTGTGACAAGTTGTTGGAACTGTTTCTTGTTGACAAAGTATGTCCACATGCACCTGCACATTCGATGAGGCTTTTTGCCAAAATTGTAAGTCACTTTACTGCACTGTACCTTTGTGCCTTATTGGACGCATTTTGTTCTGATTGTATGGTATGGATTGAATAAACATGGTGGAGATAAATACACATTGTGCATTTTGAGTGCCATGTTCAAGGAGAATGTAGAAGGGATGTGGATGTTGTCTGTTGCAAGCCACATTGCTCACGCCTTGTCGGAAAAAAATACAGACAGCAGTGTACACAGCAGATGATTATTAACATAGCATTCCATGTACAACAGCACAGAGTTTCTAAAGATGGCTACATGCTACAGAATGAGTACGTAAGGGAGCCACATGCTACAGAATGAGTACGTAAGGGAGCCACATGCTACAGAATGAGTACGTAAAGGTAGCCACATGCTACAAAATGAGTACGTAAAGGTAGCCACATGCTACAAAATGAGTACGTAAAGGTAGCCACATGCTACAAAATGAGTACGTAAAGGTAGCCATATGCCGCAGAATGAGTACGTAAAGGTAGCCACATGTTACAGAATGAGTACATAAAGGTAGCCTCATGCTACAGAATGAGTACGTGAAGGTACCCTCATGCAACAGTACGAGTTTACAAAGGTAGCCACATGTTCAGTATGAGTACATAAAGATAGCCACATGCCACAGCATGAATTTGTTAAGATGGCCACACGCAACAGTACAAGGTTGTACAGAGAGTCACGCAACAGTACAAGGTCGTAGAGATAGCCACGTGCAACAGTACAGGGTTGTACAGATAGCCAAATGCAACAGCACAAGGTGGTACAGATAGCCACATGCAACAGCACAAGGTTGTACTGATAGCCAAATGCAACAATATAAGGTAATCAAGACAGTCACATGTCACAAGGTAAGGCAAAAATTGCCACACGCATCATTGTAAGGTTGCAAAGATAGCCTAAGACAACAGTGTACGTTCGTGAAGACAGCCACATACAAGGGTACAGGCAACAATGTAATGTAAATATGGCAATATGCTGCAATGTCAGATCGTAAAGGTGCAACAGAACAGGTCAGATAAGCACAGCCAATTAAAGACTGCGAAATTTGACGGAGCAATAAAGTTAGCCATGGGCAACCAGACGGGGCAGTAAGGATAGTTACAGAGTTGTAAAGGAAGCCTCATACAGCAAAATAAAAACGTAAAGATAGCCAGAATTTTTTTAACAGGACACTAGTAAAATAAATATAGACAAGCGGACAGGACACTTAAGGCAGCCACTTGCAACGGCACAGAGAAGAAAAGATAACAGACTGCAAAGCACGGGCATGAAAATGGCCACATTTAGTCAACACAACAAGGTTGCACAGATAAACTGGACAGCAGGGAAGTAAAGATAGCCATAGGCAACTGGACAGCAGAGAAGTAAAGGGCGCGTTTGTTTGGCCCAAAATCTCGAGAGAATCGCAAGGGCTAGGCGTTGCCTACGTTCCACGCTCATAAGGACGCACTCGCCGTGAAGGCGGGGGGCCGAGGGAGGTCAGGAGCTCCCTCAATTGGTGAGCTCTATGAAGTGAAAAACTGATGTGATATCTGAATCGTCAGATATTTCGTCTATCGGCAACTTCTTTACCGACTCTGGCGCCAGGACGCCGCCATGTTCTTCCGCCTTGCGAGATGATTGCCCATTTTTCTAGCTTTAGGAGCGTCTCACTCGCCCTCGACTAGCCATTCAGGGAGAATCGCGAGATTTTGGGCCAAACAAACGCGCCCAAAGATAGCCATAGGCAACTGGACAGCAGGGAAGTAAATGTAACCATAGGGAACGGGACAGCAGGAAGATAAACATAGACAGC
>JAWQFJ010012978.1:0-2500 GCA_034096865.1 Theodoxus fluviatilis | reverse complement strand
GACTTGCTCATGAAAGAAACAGTCGGTTGCTTGTCTTCTACTCTTCTTTTCGATAGATTATGTAGTCAGACTGACCGTGTAGACAGATTGTGTAGACTAACAGATTATATAGTCAGACTGACCGTGTAGACAGATTGTGTAGTCAGACAGACCGTGTAGACAGATTGTGCAGTCAGACAGACCGTGTAGACAGATTATGTAGTCAGACTGACAGTGTAGACAGATTTTGTAGTCAGACAGACTGTGTAGACAGATTGCGTAGTCAGACAGACCGTGTAGACAGATTGTATAGTCAGACAGACCGTGTAGACAGATTGTGCAGTCAGACAGACCGTGTAGACAGATTGTGTAGTCAGACAGACCGTGTAGACAGATTGTGTAGTCAGACAGACTGTGTAGACAGATTGCGTAGTCAGACAGACCGTGTAGACATTTATTGTAGTCAGACAGACTGTGCAAACAGACTGTGTAGACAGATTATGTAGTCAGACTGATCGTGTAGACAGATATTGTAGTCAGACAGACTGTGCAAACAGACTGTGTAGACAGATTATGTAGTCACACTGACCGTGTAGGCAGATTGTGTAAGTCAGACAGACCGTGTAGACAGATTGCGTAGTCAGACAGATCGTGTAGACATATTGTGTGGTCAGACAGACCGCGTAGACAGACTGTGCAGACAGACAGATTGTGTAGACGGACAGACCGCGTAGACAGACTGTAGACGGACAGACTATGGAGAGAGAATATGGAGATGGAGAGATTGTGCAGACATACAGACTGAGTAGACAGTGTAGATAGAATGTGGAGATGGACAGATTGTGTTGTCAGACAAGAAGACTGTCGTTAAAGAATCAGGAGAAAGTGTAAAATGTTCCCCCTGTAGTTACATCTACGTAGCATTTGTAGGATATTTAAATTAACAGTTTCCATATGTTAAAATACTTTTTAAATGCTTCAGTTCATATTTCATCAGAGACGAACGAACGAACGAACGAATACTTTATTGTAGAGGCCATCGGCCCAGTACAATGACTCAGAATCAAACATTTTATAATGAATAGAGACCTTCTCTTAAATGATTGAAATAAATAAGAGCTCACACATCTCACTCTTTCCCTCTCATCACTTGAAAAACATACTGCTAGGCTGTCTTACATTGTGAGTCATATACAAAAGTGCAGGTATTTCATCCTTAAATCTTCATATGCTGGACATGTGAAAAGAAAATGCATTTCATCCTCTTCACTTTCGTTGCAGCTGGGGTATAATATAGAAGGTGGCTCAATATATCTATATTGATGTACAAAGACTTCACTTACACCCAAACGAAACCGTATATACAAATCTCTAAATATGGGTTTGTCTAAGTCATACAAATATTGCTCCATGTTGTGACTGGATTTGAACACCTTGTATAGAGAGTACCTCTCTCTTGTTAACAACTGAGTGTCCCAACCATCTTTAAATTAAAGTGACATATCAGTTTGTATTTTTAATTCTTTCAGAAAGGACCTTTTGTCATGAACCGTTTGTTGCCTCCATTCCTCATCAAAGCCATAATCAGATAGTACATGTATATCTCTCAATTTCATGGCCCAACAATCATTTGCGTTACCAGTACCTATCATCATTTGGTATACCTTTTTCGGTAATCTTTTATAATCCATCTTCAGTATTTGTAGCCAGTATTTTGCACATCGTAGTATACATGTACAATGGATAACGGCCTGTATCACCATAAACCATCAAACTAGGTGTTCTTTTGAATACACTGAGAAACATTTTCAGCATATATTGATGAACTCTCTCAGTCTTTTTGCAGCTGCTCAACCCCCATATCTCAGCACCATAAAGCAGAATTGGTTGGATTTGAGCATCAAATACCTTGAAGATAACATTTGGGGATGTAAATATTTTCTTTATAGGTTTCATAGCTTGTACTACTGCAGCCATTCTTTTAACTGCCAAACTCTTTTGCGTTGCATTGTAGGACAGTTGTAGAAAATATGTATCCTAAATACTAAAATAGTAGTACTGATTTACTATCCGTAGTTTTCTCCTCCAACATGCCAATGTTCATGGGCTGCCAGACGACCTCCAAGACGGGATACCATTACCTTCGATTTGGTCATATTAATTTTCAACCCCACAGACACAGCAGCAGCTTCTAAGTTATGTAACTGGTTCTGTAGACCCATGGGTGTATCAAACAAGGCCACGACATCATCCGCAAAGAGGAGGATATAGACAGTTGTATCATTAGTTAATAATTGGATGCCATGCCTGCCCTTTTGGGTAACCTCTCTTGCTACCTCCCCTACAACATAGAAAACAAAAAGAATCGGCGAGCATTTGCACCCCTGTTTCAATCCAGAGATACATTCAAAATAGTCTGTGTACCCATCCTGGCATCTCACACAGCTCCGAATTCAGCAATACATATATTTTAGTATATGAAGCATTTTTCCGTTAATACCTTTCTGTCTTAGGATAGTAA
>JAWQFJ010012977.1:12500-18580 GCA_034096865.1 Theodoxus fluviatilis | reverse complement strand
CGCCCCCCGACAGCAAGGACGTGGTGCTTTTGTGCGCAGCCGCTAGGTTCGCTTGCCTGTCGCGATTTTGCATGCCATTATATGTTTTGAAATTTTAATAAAGTCATAAGCATGACGACAATGCACAAAAAAATGCACAAATCGCGACGATTATCAACCAACATATGCACACGCATTCAAAAGGCGAACAATCCGCTTCTCTTTAAGTCAAAACAGAGGAGACAAAAACACACACTAATTCTAATGCTTAACCGTATTCATCTTATTAAAGAAATGCAAAAACAAGACTGATAGAATAAACACACGCATCGCTTTAAGCAATACAGTATTGCTCTTTCGCAAATCGATCCCTCGCACAGGCCAGAAAAAGAGAAAAAAAACAAATGGCGCATGCGTTCTGAACGTCTTCCTATCCCGTTCGATTATCTTTACCGGGAGATTCATTAGTCTGTCAGTTGGTCCTCAGATCGAACCTGCGCTGAATAACGTTTTGTCATTTTGGGCTAAAAGTTGGAGTAAGTCGTAGATCTCCTTCATTGGTATCACTGCCAGGACTTTGACACCTGCCAAGTGTTATTGTAAGAATTACGCGAAAAAGGTGCATACTTGACATTGGCTACTACTCCGTACTCTCGGAACAGCTCCTGCTCGAGAAGAAACGGCTGTAACTGGGAGGGGCGCCTTAACGCAGACTAGTGTGAGGCGCCTAGCAGACTAGTGTGTAGGGCGCCTTGCAGACTAGTGTAGGCGCCTTGCAGACTAGTGTAGAGCGCACCTTGCGACCAGTGTGAGGCCCGTGTTGCTTTTATCCTTACCCTAGCTGCCCAAACTGGATAGGGCCGGGCGTCAATGGCAAGTACGCAATTCAAGAAGGCCTGACAAATCTCACCAGATTCATCACCGACAGTTTTGGGAGGCTTACCTTCTACTAGCTCGCTTCGTGAGCACTCACTGCCTCGAGTTCCCTCCGGCACCATTCTGCACATTTCTTTATGAGGACTGTCAATGTAGAATCTCGTGCAGCAGTGCTTATAGGGTTTCACATTTTTTCACATTTCTCTCTAACCACACCAGCAACAAACCGAAGCCAGTGACAAAGGTATCCAATACAACGTCTGATCACCACGTCACAGGTCAGATATGCTCTTGGGCGTCGCTGTTGGTCCTGCCCGCTCTTGTGCCGGTGGTTTTCCACCTCCAGCAATCATGGGAGGGAGGAGTTGGAGGGAGAGATGGATGCTGTTTTTTTCGTGCTTGTCCAGATCTTTATACGTTTTTTAGGTCCCGACTTGATCCACGAAAATTACTAGAAGCAAGTTAGCCTAAGAGCATCAATTCAGTTCAGTTCAGTCTCTTAACCCTGAGATGGGTTGTTGAGGCACCACTGATGACTTTCGGACAATCTCCTCCATCGATCTCTATCCTCTGTGGCTCGCTGTGAGTCAGCAAAGGTCAAGCCTGTCCACTCTTTGATGTTGTCTTCCCACCTCTTTCTCTGCCTGCTTCTCCTTCTCGGTACCTTGCAGAATGGTCTTGGCCAGCCCACTGCCTCTTGACACGTGACCGTACCACTTCAGCTTTCTGCTTTTCACGATTGAGAGCAGGTCTTCGTACTGTCCAATTGCTCTCCTGATCCTGTTGCTGACTTCCTCATTCGTGACATGGTCTTTATATGAGATGTTCAGAATCTTGCGGTAGCAACTCATTTCCAGGGCTTGTATCTGTCTCTGTAGTTCAGATGTGAGTGTCCAGGACTCGCATGCATACAAGAATACGGAGATGGCCAGCGTGCGCATGAGCCTGATCATCGACGCGAGAGTGATATTTCTGTCACGCCATATTGGAGCATATAATATCGCAAATTTCCAAGTAATTCGCGTTTTACGAATCGTGTGGGGAGACGCGGTGGATATATTCTTACCCCCACCCCACAGGGGGAACACGGGTGGGTGAGTGGTGGTGGTGGGAGATGGTTGGCTGCCCTAACGCACGAATGGAAGCACTGCGACAGTAGATTTCTTCTCTTGTGCAACTGCCCATGACAACGGTTCCTCAGAAAACGAGCATTGTGGAAAACGAGACTTATACAACACTGCATAGTTCAGATACTGCTATTTTGTATATGCTATCTCTCTCACCTCCTCTCATCTATCCCGAAGTCTTGACGGCTTTGATGCAGCACAGATCTGGCAACCAGTTCCCTCCATCACTCCCAGTTGTCTGTCCTTCTGACTGTCTTGCTCAGCATCAAGCCTATCCACTCTGGGTTGTTGTCCTTCTGACTGTCTCGCTCAGCATCAAGCCTATCCACTCTGGGTTGTTGTCCTCCCATCTCTATTTCTCTCTGCCTCTCTTTCTGCCTCCCTGTGCTGTTCCATGTAGAACTGTTTTGGATCTGTTTTGCTGCTCCACATGAAAATGTCTACACTTTCCTAACCGCCATATTATAAACAGAAGGAGGAGACATTATCAGAAATGAAGTCGTGAGAGAGATGGTTGGAACAGCAGCAAGAAGCCATTACATCTCACAACAGCGAATGGACATTTAATGGCGATGGCAACAGACCAGAGCTTTGCCAGCTTACAACACGCAATGCTCGGGCCTCAGAAACAAAGGTAGACCTGGGCCATGCTGGAGTGACGACGTGGCAGACACACTTCGCGTCCACAAAGTGAGGGTACACCGGGCATCTCACCTGGCGGTCAAGCGGGCACTACTACTCCCCACAACACCTCCCGGTAGAAGCGGACGGATACAGTAAAACATCCTGACAAACAGGCCTACTATCAGTGAACAAACCGAAAGCGTGTGTGTACGTACGCGCGCGCGTGCGTGTATTTGAGGGAGTGTATGTGTGTGTATGTGTGTGTGTGTGTGTATGTGTGTGGGTGTGTGTGTGTGCGCGCGCGCGCGTGAGAGAGAGAGAGAGAGAGGGGGGGGGGGGACCAGACTGAGCGATCGAGTGCAGAGCGTCAGGCACGCATAGAGACATAAACAAACACACACACACACAAACACACACACATACATACATACACACACATACACATACATACATATACACACACACATATAGACAAAACAGACGGAAAGACAAAATTAGAACTGTAAGAACATACTTGGGAAGTAATCACGTCAGACAGAGAAGTGCAGGTGAGCGCTTGTAAATTGAGATTTTGTTTTCATTTACCCAGCAAATGTTTACATGTGCATTTTTCCTTCGTCTTCAGCCAGCACGCGCCAAAAGCTGTCAGAGGAGACTGGCGTGTTCTCTACGTGCTTTTTGTGTGTAATTTCCAGTTTTATCATGTTTCTCCAACCACGATGAAATAACCCGGAGGAAGTGTTTTTTGGGGGGCACGCATTCCGCGTTATGGCCTAAAGGCCTCAACACAATTTTTTTTGTTTGAGGGTGATAATGACAGAGAGTCAGAAAATAACCACCCTGAGGTAAACTCATTACGTGCAGAGCAAAAACAAAGTGTGCAAAGTGAGCACCCGTCTGCAAAGGACGACTTGCAACATAAAAGAAGCATCTTTACCTTTACTAGCGTTTGTCCCTATGACTAGGAGGTCAAGTATACGGTGAGAACTCCTTCATCTTTACTATCTCTCTAGGAAATAGTTTCAGCTCCGTGCAGCGATTATCTGCTTGGTGCACACAGACGGGCTTTTCAAGATTTGTATGCAAAGACAGGTTCACACTATGATGATTTGATCACGACTATGTTTATACATGAGCCTACAAATATTTCCTCCTGTATTTACCAAGAGTGGATACAACTGAAATCTACGCTTCCAAAAATCGAGCTGTGTATCAAATAGATCAGCCACTTACATGCTTCCTCCTCAACTGCCGTGCCATACCTGCCCGCAGTCGAAGTTCTGCCTGTTGTTTCAGGCCAAGCGTGCCTGACTCCAGACAAACACTTCCTTTCACTGTGGCCTCGTCTCATCGAGTTGTCTGGCTGTCTGGTCACAGTATGTCCTTGATGTCGTTTTTGCTCCAGTACATTCGTCTATTCATCACCACAGTCTTACGTCCTCCACCAGATCCCCCTGTAGGTATAGATAAAAATAGGCTCATCTCGTCTCCCCACGCGTACGAAGCAAATGATGAATGAATGTTCATTTCTTACTCCCCAACCGACCTCCTGTGATTTAGGAATGCAATGACCCTACAGAACTTAGCCTACAGCGCCTGACTGATCGTAAAGCTCCGTCTATCACTTCATCCATTCATCCAGTCATCCGTCCATCCAGCCATCCAATCATTCGTCCATTCATCCATCCATCCATCCATGCATCCATGCAAACGTACATTTATACGTCCCTCTCTCCTCCATCTATGAATCCGTTGGTTAGTTCATCCATCCATCTATCCAGTATGTGTCCATCCGTTCATTCTTCCATCCATCTCTCTATACATATTCACCAGGTTTCTTTGATCAGTCTTGGGGGTTCCAACGGCAGACAGAGTGGCGGCGCGCAGCACAAGACCAATACATCTCATCGGAACTGGCGTCTGCACATACACCGACATCGTTCTTGACGTGTTGGCTTTTTGCGTCGGTGTCTCAGGCGCATTTCTACAGGGCGAGCCCGCGCTTGCTTGTGGACGGGCTAACGATGACCTACACAGGCAGGCAGGCGTCTGGACGGGCTTATCGGCAATGAGCGCTAGCCCACACAGGAGGGGCGCGAGTGATCAAACTTCAAAGGAAAGGGAAGGAAACCGACAAGGTCGTTCCTAAGCAAGATGCTGCAACCGAACCCGATCGCCTCGAAGAGGGTCCGGCCCGTCAAGGTGGGGAAAAGCAGAGAAAAACGCATCTGAAGCGCTACTGATGGCATGCAGCTGGCGCACGAAGAACGCCTGATAGAGAAGAGCGCTTCAGGGGAAGAAAGCAGTAACATGAGGTAAGGTTCGTTCAGGAAAAGACAAAGTACAAATGCATCAAAGTTATTGCTGTCGCTGTCACGGTCACAGCCATCATTATTATCATTATCATCATTGTCGTCGTCACCATAGTCTTCGTCGTCGTCTTCATCATCTTCTTCTTATTCTTCATCATCACCAACACCACCTTCATCATCATCATCATCATCATCATCATCATCATCATCATCGTCGTCGTCGTCGTCGTCGTCGTCGTCGTCGTCATCGTCGTCGTCGTCGTCGTCGTCGTCATCGTTATCATCATTGCCGCCAGTCATCGCTACCACTGTCGTCCTAGTCGTCGTGGATCTCATTCATATCGTCGTAGTCACTTTCATTGCCATAATTTTATATCCATCTCTCCCGCATAACAATCGTCAGACACGCAGACAGCCATGGAAAATGAATGCAGTCACACAGTGGAGAATATGTGCATGCATACAGTGGAAAAAATCTACATGCATACAGTGGAGAATATTGACATTCATACAGTGGAGAAAATCTACATGCATACTGTGGAGAAAATCTACATGCATACTGTACAGAAAGTCCCAAGTTTCAGATCAAATGACGAGGTTCACTTCACTTCACTTGTCCCGTAGTCTGGACGACCGTTTGGGCAGCACAGATGATCTGGCAACCAGTTCTCTCCATTCCTCTCGCCTCTCAGACTGTCTCAAGGCTTCGCTGAGCCTCATCCCTGTTCACTCTGAGACGTTGTCTTCCCATCTTTTCCTTTGTCTGCCTCTCCTCCTCCCTCCTTTTACTGTGCCTTGTAACACAGTCTTGGCAAGCCCTGACGATCGTGAGACGTGCCCATACCACTTTAGTTTGCGTCTTTTCACAGTGGTCAGTAGTTTTTCATGGGGCCCGATGATTTGCCTAATTTTGTTTCGGACTTCCTCGTTTGTGATGCGGTCCTTGTAGGAGATGCCGAGGAGTTGTCGAAAGCATCTCATTTCCATGGCCTGTATCATTCTCTCCAAGTCAGCTGTTAGCGTCCATGACTCACAGGCATACAAAAATATGGACATGACCAGGGCGCGCATCAGTCTGATCTTTGAGCTGAGGGCTATGTTCCTGTCCATCCAGATGGTCTTGAGTTTTGTGAGTGCCGCTGTGGTCTGAGCAATTCCGGCG
>JAWQFJ010012977.1:0-5000 GCA_034096865.1 Theodoxus fluviatilis | reverse complement strand
CGTCAATACACTTTACATATCTGGTCTCTGAATTATGTCCCCTTGAATCGATCCAGGCTCAAAGCTTTCGACAACATTTCTACACGTGCATCCGGGTTGCTTTCTTTCTTCGACAAAGTTCCCATGCTATTCCAAAATGTCACTATGGTACGTTCAATAGAGTGAAAAAAATTATTATGATGTCCATATCGTCAGTTTCTTCGTCTAACAGCAACTTCTTTACCAAAACTCGTGCCTGAACGCAGCCACGTTTTCTCGGATTTCAGCCTTGCAAACGAATGATTGGCCGTTGCCTAAAGACCTTACCCCCTGCTCGCCTCGCCTCGGCTGGCTCGCGATTTTTTTTTTTCGGAGCAAAGTCAGATCTAGGAGACTGTTGCCTCGCCATCAAAACCTGGACGCCCAACAAACTATGTGAAACTCAATGAGAAGAAAACATAGGTAATTCTTATAGGTATAAATTCCAACATGAAGATCCCTGACAAGGCCATCAACATCGCTGGGCCCATTGTGCAATTTTCTGACTGCGTTAAATACCTGGGTCTGCATATTGACAGCCAACTAACACTTGAACAATATGTCTGCCATGTGATATCAGCTGCTCATCTCCAGCTGCGAGGTAGTGTCACCATCAGACGGAAAGCTGCGTCAAACATGTGATTACTCTTGTTTTCTTTTGGATTACCGCAACAGCGTGTTTGCAGGAAAAACCCATTGTCAACTTCGGCTACTCCAGCGCCTTCGAAACATCGGTGCCAGAATTGTTGTGCGCCCTATGAGAATGGCCCACATATCACCCATTTTAAGAAGCCTTCACTGGCTCCTAGTGCAGCACCGAATTGAGCACCTTGTACTGTGTTCAACTACATATCTGGTCGAGCCCCTGCCTACCTGCGAGCTCTCTTCGTAGATTACCAACCGACCAAGAACTTAAGATCTTCCACACAAAAACTCATCTGTGTCCCACAGATACAGCTGAGTGGCTGTGGCTACCAACCATCCATTTTTGTGGGACCGAATACTTGGTACTGGATTCCGGAACTGCTGAGAAAGTCTTCCGAACTCTCTCACTTTAAAAGAAGACTTAAAACACATTTTAATGCTGAACTTTTATACATCTGTGCGCATCGAGCATGCCTGGAGGTCTGGAGTTTGCGTATTATCATATGAATCCACACATACACACACACATACACACACACACATACACACACACATACACACACACACATACACACACACATACACACACACATACACACACACATACACACACATATATCTGCCAGGATTCGCTTTTCTCTGCGTGGAGTTGACGGTCGTACAAACTCTTGGCCGACAACAGGGAGACAACGTGATGCACTTATTGACGTTACTCAGTATGTGCCTGGAGGGGTTGGAGTCTGGTGAGATATGCGCAACGCGCTCGTTTTGGGTTTGTTGACTTCCTGCCATTATTGGAAGTAGATGTGTGCGTGTGCGCGCGCTCGCGCGTGTGTGTGTGCGTGCGTGCGTGTGCGAGTGTGTTTTCGTGTGTGTATGTGAGTGTGCATGTGTGTGTATGTTTGCGCGCGCGCGCGTGGGTGCGTGCGTGTGCGTCTGTGTGTGTGTGTGTGTGTGTGTGTGTGTGTGTGCGCGCGTGTGTGTGTGTGTGAATACGCGAGTGTGCGACCACTTTTGTGTATATTTGTGGACACCAAGGACACATTTTCGAACACATCTTTGTGGATAAATTGACCCTTGAGGCGAACGGTTACATATTAATAATGAAGTGATAACAGTGTCACGAATGAAGGGTCCAAACCAGAGATACTGTCCAGGAGATCATAAACAACAGTAGCATTGGCAAAGTTGAAGCCAATATGGCGTGACAGAAATGTCACTCTCGCGTCGAAGATCATGCTCATGCGCACGCTGGCCATCTCCGTATTCTTGTATGTATGCGAGTCCTGGACACTCACATCTGAACTACAGAGACAGATACAAGCCCTGGAAATGAGATGCTACCGCAAGATTCTGAACATCTCATATGAAGACCATGTCACGAATGAGGAAGTCAGCAACAGGATCAGGAGAGTAATTGGACAGTACGAAGACCTGCTCTCAATCGTGAAAAGCAGAAAGCTGAAGTGGTACGGTCACGTGTCAAGAGGCAGTGGGCTGGCCAAGACTATCCTGCAAGGTACCGTACCAGGTGGGAGAAGGAGAGACAGGCAGAGAAAGAGGTGGAAAGACAACATCAAAGAGTGGACAGGCTTGACCTTTGCTGACTCACAGCGAGCCACAGAGGATAGAGATCGATGGAGGAAGATTGTCCGAAAGTGATCAGTGGTGCCGCAACAACCCATCTCAGGGTTAAGAGACTGAACTGAAGTGAACTGAACTGATAACAGTGTCTCAGCTGAATGCAGCACGTGCTAGGTACAAGTGGAGAGGCAGTTCTAGACGTGTCAAGGTGACAGAGTGAGGCATGACAACACACAACTACGGGTTCAGAGGGAGAGCGTACAAGACCGCGTCACACGCTGCTAAGAATATAGTCGTCTTTGCCAGACAAAGCACATATGGAGAGGTCATCTTGAACAGTTGCAAGTAACGTCAAATGACCTCTAATGGTCATTTCTAACTGGGCCTAGTACTCAATGTGAAGGAAGCCGAAGTGGCTCTGGTCATCTCGTAATCGGGGACTGTTGCATGCGAATGTGCCGCCAGTGACTGAAGTGGTATCAGTGATTTTCAAATGAGCGTTTTGCTCGCGAACCGAAGGAGAAATGGCCGACACAGCTTGTTTATTCTTAACTACATGAGCATTCAAGTCTCTACGCGCGAAATATCCTTCTGACCTGCTAGTTAGGACGCAGCATGAGCCACAATGACGTAGGCGGACATCGGACTTCAAGGTACTTTGGGCACTTGCCGCAAGTTCCAATTCACATGCGGCAAGTCAAAACATTGGCGAAGTAGGCGTCAGCACCGCCCAATGAAAGCAGGCCATAAGTGCTCTAGTCCAGAGAGCACAGCGCATGCCCGCAGTCACTGGCAGCTAGCGGCGTTCGAAGATACAGAGATCCCACAGTTGCATTCTTGGGTACAGAGTTTAAGCACCATTGCCTCTTGTAGACTCCCACAGTCCACGGACTGTCTCCTGGGTGCCCTCTGATGCGCCACATTCGCATGTGCGCAACAAAAGCCGTTTATCAGTATTATCACTGTCTCAGAAACCTGTATTACCTCTGCGTCCAGATTTTTACAATCGCTGATCGATTCTGAAGATATCCATATGTACAAAGCTAATTTACGATTATACTAAGAGTTATGTTGCAGGTAACAAGCTCCGAATTGTGATATAAAAACAGTCTTTTTCATTTTCTATCGTGAAGAAAGAGAATAATATGAAATGGAAGAAACAGAAACAGCGATTGTAATGTCACTGAAATATGACCGTTGCCCGAAGAAAACCTGTCTTCCGAGCTATGGCCGTTAACTGTACTGTTCTTATTACACATCCTACTAGGTGTCTCGTGACAAGGAGAAAACATGCATTCCGTCACAGTCACGGCAAATATGCATGAATCGTAACAATCAAGTCACTCTGTGCAAGAACTGACCAAGACATCCATTCACCTCACTCACAGACGACATTTAGAACGTCAAATCCCGATCCTAAATAGATGCGATCTTCAACGTAGTTGAGTGCCGTGGTAAATGTACCCTTTCAGTTTCAGGGGAGTTGATCTAACTGCTTTGCAAAAATAGAAAGTAGATGGAAGTATTCCCATCAACCCCCCTGAAAGGCAACACTGATCACAGGCAAACAGTCAATTAACGCAACGGTCCCAGATCAAACTTAATGAGGTAAGAATTCTACACTAATCACAGGCTTAGGATGTATTGATTGGAGTCTAAAGGAGGACAGTAAAAGAAACGGCAATATATATTATAATACAGAAGTAGTGAGATATATGCACAAACACAATTCAGTTAACAGAAAGCCTCATGATGATGCTGATTTGGGGTGACTCTCTGTCAGCTTGTTTCCAGCCTACACTACACACAAGGTTTCAGGATATTTATTCACGTTGAAAGACATGATATACACATACATCTATACATAAACATATACTTCTGACTGAGGTCCCGAAAGCCCAGCAGCTAGGGTAGGGGTTACTCCGGTTGCATATACGTGCGTGTTTCTCTCTCTGTGTGTGTGTGTGTGTGTGTGTGTGTGTGTGTGTGTGTGTGTGTGTGTGTGTGTGTGTGCTCGCGCATGTGTGTATGTTTGTGCGCGCGCGCGCGTGTATGTGTGATGTGATGTATGTATGTGTTTGTGTGTGTGTGTGTGTGTGTGTGTGTGTGTGTGTGTGTGTGTGCGTGCGTGTGCGTGCGTGTGTTTGTGTGTATGGGATGTATGTGTGTGTTTGTGTGTGTGTGTGTGTGATGTATGTGTGTGTTTGTGTGTGTGTATGTGTATGTGATATGTGTGTGTGTGTGTGAGAGAGAGAGAGAGAGAGAGAGAGACAGACGCACAGACAGGCATAGAAAGACACAGAGAGATAGAGAGAGAGAAAAAGAGAGAGAGAGAGAGAAAGAAAACCCAGAGAGAGATAGAGAGAGACAGACAGAGAGAGAGACGGAGAACGAACGAACAAACGGATTTTTTGAATAGGCCACCGGCCCCTCTCAAGTATACACTGTTAGTACATGTCAATACATTTCAAATATACAGTGTCAATACATTTCAAATATACAGTGTCAATACATTTCAAATATACAGTGTTAATACATTTGAATTATACAGTGTCAATACATTTCAAATATACAGTGTCAATACATTTCAAATATACAGTGTCAATACATTTCAAGTGGACAGTGCCAATACTTACCAATACATTCAAGAGAAAATTACTTAGCAAATATAAAAGCAGTCCCGCTCCGCAGACTCAAGCGCATCCTGTCTACGTTTAAATGCATTATACAAAAACATACTTGTTGCTCTTATA
>JAWQFJ010012976.1:12500-18378 GCA_034096865.1 Theodoxus fluviatilis | reverse complement strand
CGCCCCCCGACAGCAAGGACGTGGTGCTTTTGTGCGCAGCCGCTAGGTTCGCTTGCCTGTCGCGATTTTGCATGCCATTATATGTTTTGAAATTTTAATAAAGTCATAAGCATGACGACAATGCACAAAAAAATGCACAAATCGCGACGATTATCAACCAACATATGCACACGCATTCAAAAGGCGAACAATCCGCTTCTCTTTAAGTCAAAACAGAGGAGACAAAAACACACACTAATTCTAATGCTTAACCGTATTCATCTTATTAAAGAAATGCAAAAACAAGACTGATAGAATAAACACACGCATCGCTTTAAGCAATACAGTATTGCTCTTTCGCAAATCGATCCCTCGCACAGGCCAGAAAAAGAGAAAAAAAACAAATGGCGCATGCGTTCTGAACGTCTTCCTATCCCGTTCGATTATCTTTACCGGGAGATTCATTAGTCTGTCAGTTGGTCCTCAGATCGAACCTGCGCTGAATAACGTTTTGTCATTTTGGGCTAAAAGTTGGAGTAAGTCGTAGATCTCCTTCATTGGTATCACTGCCAGGACTTTGACACCTGCCAAGTGTTATTGTAAGAATTACGCGAAAAAGGTGCATACTTGACATTGGCTACTACTCCGTACTCTCGGAACAGCTCCTGCTCGAGAAGAAACGGCTGTAACTGGGAGGGGCGCCTTAACGCAGACTAGTGTGAGGCGCCTAGCAGACTAGTGTGTAGGGCGCCTTGCAGACTAGTGTAGGCGCCTTGCAGACTAGTGTAGAGCGCACCTTGCGACCAGTGTGAGGCCCGTGTTGCTTTTATCCTTACCCTAGCTGCCCAAACTGGATAGGGCCGGGCGTCAATGGCAAGTACGCAATTCAAGAAGGCCTGACAAATCTCACCAGATTCATCACCGACAGTTTTGGGAGGCTTACCTTCTACTAGCTCGCTTCGTGAGCACTCACTGCCTCGAGTTCCCTCCGGCACCATTCTGCACATTTCTTTATGAGGACTGTCAATGTAGAATCTCGTGCAGCAGTGCTTATAGGGTTTCACATTTTTTCACATTTCTCTCTAACCACACCAGCAACAAACCGAAGCCAGTGACAAAGGTATCCAATACAACGTCTGATCACCACGTCACAGGTCAGATATGCTCTTGGGCGTCGCTGTTGGTCCTGCCCGCTCTTGTGCCGGTGGTTTTCCACCTCCAGCAATCATGGGAGGGAGGAGTTGGAGGGAGAGATGGATGCTGTTTTTTTCGTGCTTGTCCAGATCTTTATACGTTTTTTAGGTCCCGACTTGATCCACGAAAATTACTAGAACAAGTTAGCCTAAGAGCATCAATTCAGTTCAGTTCAGTCTCTTACCCTGAGATGGGTTGTTGAGGCATCACTGATGACTTTCGGACAATCTTCCTCGTTCGATCTCTATCCTCTGTGGCTCGCTGTGAGTCAGCAAAGGTCAAGCCTGTCCACTCTTTGATGTTGTCTTCCCACCTCTTTCTCTGCCTGCTTCTCCTTCTCGGTACGGTACCTTGCAGGATGGTCTTGGCCAGCCCACTGCTCTTGACACGTGACCGTACCACTTCAGCTTTCTGCTTTTCACGATTGAGAGCAGGTCTTCGTACTGTCCAATTGCTCTCCTGATCCTGTTGCTGACTTCCTCATTCGTGACATGGTCTTTATATGAGATGTTCAGAATCTTGCGGTAGCAACTCATTTCCAGGGCTTGTATCTGTCTCTGTAGTTCAGATGTGAGTGTCCAGGACTCGCATGCATACAAGAATACGGAGATGGCCAGCGTGCGCATGAGCCTGATCATCGACGCGAGAGTGATATTTCTGTCACGCCATATTGGAGCATATAATATCGCAAATTTCCAAGTAATTCGCGTTTTACGAATCGTGTGGGGAGACGCGGTGGATATATTCTTACCCCCACCCCACAGGGGGAACACGGGTGGGTGAGTGGTGGTGGTGGGAGATGGTTGGCTGCCCTAACGCACGAATGGAAGCACTGCGACAGTAGATTTCTTCTCTTGTGCAACTGCCCATGACAACGGTTCCTCAGAAAACGAGCATTGTGGAAAACGAGACTTATACAACACTGCATAGTTCAGATACTGCTATTTTGTATATGCTATCTCTCTCACCTCCTCTCATCTATCCCGAAGTCTTGACGGCTTTGATGCAGCACAGATCTGGCAACCAGTTCCCTCCATCACTCCCAGTTGTCTGTCCTTCTGACTGTCTTGCTCAGCATCA
Organism: Theodoxus fluviatilis; assembly: GCA_034096865.1. Taxonomy (NCBI): domain Eukaryota; kingdom Metazoa; phylum Mollusca; class Gastropoda; order Cycloneritida; family Neritidae; genus Theodoxus; species Theodoxus fluviatilis. Next base: position 16,125 of record JAWQFJ010012976.1, on the reverse strand, counting down.
AGCCTATCCACTCTGGGTTGTGTCCTTCTGACTGTCTCACTCAGCGTCAAGCCCATCCACTCTGCTTTGTTGTCCTCCCATCTCTATTTCTCTCTGCCTCTCTTTCTGCCTCCCTGTGCTGTTCCATGTAGAACTGTTTTGGATCTGTTTTGCTGCTCCACATGAAAATGTCTACACTTTCCTAACCGCCATATTATAAACAGAAGGAGGAGACATTATCAGAAATGAAGTCGTGAGAGAGATGGTTGGAACAGCAGCAAGAAGCCATTACATCTCACAACAGCGAATGGACATTTAATGGCGATGGCAACAGACCAGAGCTTTGCCAGCTTACAACACGCAATGCTCGGGCCTCAGAAACAAAGGTAGACCTGGGCCATGCTGGAGTGACGACGTGGCAGACACACTTCGCGTCCACAAAGTGAGGGTACACCGGGCATCTCACCTGGCGGTCAAGCGGGCACTACTACTCCCCACAACACCTCCCGGTAGAAGCGGACGGATACAGTAAAACATCCTGACAAACAGGCCTACTATCAGTGAACAAACCGAAAGCGTGTGTGTACGTACGCGCGCGCGTGCGTGTATTTGAGGGAGTGTATGTGTGTGTATGTGTGTGTGTGTGTGTATGTGTGTGGGTGTGTGTGTGTGCGCGCGCGCGCGTGAGAGAGAGAGAGAGAGAGGGGGGGGGGGGACCAGACTGAGCGATCGAGTGCAGAGCGTCAGGCACGCATAGAGACATAAACAAACACACACACACACAAACACACACACATACATACATACACACACATACACATACATACATATACACACACACATATAGACAAAACAGACGGAAAGACAAAATTAGAACTGTAAGAACATACTTGGGAAGTAATCACGTCAGACAGAGAAGTGCAGGTGAGCGCTTGTAAATTGAGATTTTGTTTTCATTTACCCAGCAAATGTTTACATGTGCATTTTTCCTTCGTCTTCAGCCAGCACGCGCCAAAAGCGTCAGAGGAGACTGGCGTGTTCTCTACGTGCTTTTTGTGTGTAATTTCCAGTTTTATCATGTTTCTCCAACCACGATGAAATAACCCGGAGGAAGTGTTTTTTGGGGGGCACGCATTCCGCGTTATGGCCTAAAGGCCTCAACACAATTTTTTTTGTTTGAGGGTGATAATGACAGAGAGTCAGAAAATAACCACCCTGAGGTAAACTCATTACGTGCAGAGCAAAAACAAAGTGTGCAAAGTGAGCACCCGTCTGCAAAGGACGACTTGCAACATAAAAGAAGCATCTTTACCTTTACTAGCGTTTGTCCCTATGACTAGGAGGTCAAGTATACGGTGAGAACTCCTTCATCTTTACTATCTCTCTAGGAAATAGTTTCAGCTCCGTGCAGCGATTATCTGCTTGGTGCACACAGACGGGCTTTTCAAGATTTGTATGCAAAGACAGGTTCACACTATGATGATTTGATCACGACTATGTTTATACATGAGCCTACAAATATTTCCTCCTGTATTTACCAAGAGTGGATACAACTGAAATCTACGCTTCCAAAAATCGAGCTGTGTATCAAATAGATCAGCCACTTACATGCTTCCTCCTCAACTGCCGTGCCATACCTGCCCGCAGTCGAAGTTCTGCCTGTTGTTTCAGGCCAAGCGTGCCTGACTCCAGACAAACACTTCCTTTCACTGTGGCCTCGTCTCATCGAGTTGTCTGGCTGTCTGGTCACAGTATGTCCTTGATGTCGTTTTTGCTCCAGTACATTCGTCTATTCATCACCACAGTCTTACGTCCTCCACCAGATCCCCCTGTAGGTATAGATAAAAATAGGCTCATCTCGTCTCCCCACGCGTACGAAGCAAATGATGAATGAATGTTCATTTCTTACTCCCCAACCGACCTCCTGTGATTTAGGAATGCAATGACCCTACAGAACTTAGCCTACAGCGCCTGACTGATCGTAAAGCTCCGTCTATCACTTCATCCATTCATCCAGTCATCCGTCCATCCAGCCATCCAATCATTCGTCCATTCATCCATCCATCCATCCATGCATCCATGCAAACGTACATTTATACGTCCCTCTCTCCTCCATCTATGAATCCGTTGGTTAGTTCATCCATCCATCTATCCAGTATGTGTCCATCCGTTCATTCTTCCATCCATCTCTCTATACATATTCAGCAGGTTTCTTTGATCAGTCTTGGGGGTTCCAACGGCAGACAGAGTGGCGGCGCGCAGCACAAGACCAATACATCTCATCGGAACTGGCGTCTGCACATACACCGACATCGTTCTTGACGTGTTGGCTTTTTGCGTCGGTGTCTCAGGCGCATTTCTACAGGGCGAGCCCGCGCTTGCTTGTGGACGGGCTAACGATGACCTACACAGGCAGGCAGGCGTCTGGACGGGCTTATCGGCAATGAGCGCTAGCCCACACAGGAGGGGCGCGAGTGATCAAACTTCAAAGGAAAGGGAAGGAAACCGACAAGGTCGTTCCTAAGCAAGATGCTGCAACCGAACCCGATCGCCTCGAAGAGGGTCCGGCCCGTCAAGGTGGGGAAAAGCAGAGAAAAACGCATCTGAAGCGCTACTGATGGCATGCAGCTGGCGCACGAAGAACGCCTGATAGAGAAGAGCGCTTCAGGGGAAGAAAGCAGTAACATGAGGTAAGGTTCGTTCAGGAAAAGACAAAGTACAAATGCATCAAAGTTATTGCTGTCGCTGTCACGGTCACAGCCATCATTATTATCATTATCATCATTGTCGTCGTCACCATAGTCTTCGTCGTCGTCTTCATCATCTTCTTCTTATTCTTCATCATCACCAACACCACCTTCATCATCATCATCATCATCATCATCATCATCATCATCATCGTCGTCGTCGTCGTCGTCGTCGTCGTCGTCGTCATCGTCGTCGTCGTCGTCGTCGTCGTCATCGTTATCATCATTGCCGCCAGTCATCGCTACCACTGTCGTCCTAGTCGTCGTGGATCTCATTCATATCGTCGTAGTCACTTTCATTGCCATAATTTTATATCCATCTCTCCCGCATAACAATCGTCAGACACGCAGACAGCCATGGAAAATGAATGCAGTCACACAGTGGAGAATATGTGCATGCATACAGTGGAAAAAATCTACATGCATACAGTGGAGAATATTGACATTCATACAGTGGAGAAAATCTACATGCATACTGTGGAGAAAATCTACATGCATACTGTACAGAAAGTCCCAAGTTTCAGATCAAATGACGAGGTTCACTTCACTTCACTTGTCCCGTAGTCTGGACGACCGTTTGGGCAGCACAGATGATCTGGCAACCAGTTCTCTCCATTCCTCTCGCCTCTCAGACTGTCTCAAGGCTTCGCTGAGCCTCATCCCTGTTCACTCTGAGACGTTGTCTTCCCATCTTTTCCTTTGTCTGCCTCTCCTCCTCCCTCCTTTTACTGTGCCTTGTAACACAGTCTTGGCAAGCCCTGACGATCGTGAGACGTGCCCATACCACTTTAGTTTGCGTCTTTTCACAGTGGTCAGTAGTTTTTCATGGGGCCCGATGATTTGCCTAATTTTGTTTCGGACTTCCTCGTTTGTGATGCGGTCCTTGTAGGAGATGCCGA